>PVJC01014201.1:0-36841 GCA_004026665.1 Murina feae | reverse complement strand
GCTAAAAGAGTTCATCACCACCCAACCAGTATTATATGAAATGCTGAAAGGTATCCTTTGAGAAGAGGAAGAAGAAAAAGGAAAGTAAAAATTATGAACAACAAATATATATCAACAAGTGAATCTAAGAATCAAGTGAATAAAAAATCTGATGAACAGAATAAACTGGTGAATAGAATAGAATCAGAGGCATAGAAATAGAGTGGACGGACAATTTTGGGAGGTTAAGGGTATTGGGGGTGCGTGAAGAGAATGGATAATATTTGTACACCTATGGATGAGGACAGTGGGGGGGCAAGGACAGAAGGTGGGGTGGGAACTGGGAGGAGGGGAGCTATGGGGGGAAAAAAGAGGAACAACTGTAATAATCTGAACAATAAAGATAAATTAAAAAAAAAAAAGAGGAGGAGCTCCCTCCTCCTGGTATTTATATTTTCTTGGTATAAATCTACTAATGAACTGACATCATTGCCCTGGGTAGAAAGGAGGGCTATTCCTCTTCCCATAAGTGCAATTTCTCTCATCTCTCTCTCGCCTCCCACCCTTTATCTAAACCCAGACCTCTACTACAGCCAACTCCTGCCCTTGCCTATAAAAAAAAAGGGGGTTGAAAATACCTCAAGTCTGGGTAGTTTTTGTCTTCCTAACAGAATGTGAAGCTCCTTAGCATAAGGAACTGGCTCTATTTGAAATGGCCCCTCATTCATCCACCCAGAGATGTCACCCAAGTTACTTCCAGCAGGCACTGGACGGGAACCTCCAACTCAGCTAGAGTCGTTCCCATCACTCATGCATCCAGAAGGATGTTCATTCCAGGAACAGAAGCAGCTGGAGAGAAGGGGCCAGAGCTCAGAATCCTCCCTCTAGGTATGCAGAGGCAGGCAACACGGCGCAATTCTATCCAAGTCATGGGTTGGGAGTCAACTCCCAAATCAAAGGCTTTGTAGAGTGACTTTGAGAGGAAAGTGCTCGTGTCTTGCCTCTGCAACAACTTTGTGGCCACTTTCTTACGTGAACCCACTATTTGTTTAGATTTACTCGGTCTTCCAAAGAGGCCTCAGTGTAAAAGCCACAAGCCAAGTCATCAACCATCGCTACTAATTCAAAGGACAGAAAGGGATTTCTCTGGAGAGGAATGTTGGTGGGCCTGAGCGATGGCATCTGAATCCACACCATCTCTGAAATAAGGCTATTAGTAGCCAGAACCCTCAGTGGCTCACTGGGTGTTTGAACTAACCCTCCAATGAACCAAGGGAGTTCAAAGGCCCTGCCTTGGAGCACAGCCCCACGGGTTCCATGCGCATTGTATTCTGTGTGAGCCGGGCGCCTGGGTTATGCAGCCTCCGGAATAGAGGGTGGGGGGTGGTGTATTGAGTCTTTGATTTATTACCGATTATGTGAAGGGAAACGCTATAAGACTCTTAGAAACAATGACTTGTTTTTCTCATCACTAGCAGCGGCTATTACAAGCTAGTCTAAAAATGGTTAGAAAGTGAAAATTCATTGAAGAGGCAATGGAAGAGGTTAACTAGCATCACAGACAACTTGAACAACGTCTAGTGGATGTGGGAGATGAGTGTCTAACATCCATCCGCCCTCCTTCTCCTGGGCCTTCCTGGACCACAGCGGCTGGGAATCGCAGAGCTGCGCTGAAAAGCGGAGGTGAGGGAAGGTGTGCCTTACGCCTCTGATGCTTCCACGGGCTAATACTATGGTGGGCTCCCCGGTTTTCCTGCAGAGACCCCCCACCTCTGGCGGTGTCATATGGCAGAAACCATTCTGAGATTCTGTAGTGAGCTCTCAGGGTCCTAGCTCAGCGCCCAACCTAGGCCTCTTCTGTAAAGCACAGGACAAAATAATTCTCCGTAAACCCTATCAACGAATCCTATTCCCTGCTGCTCAACCTGACCAATTCCACGTTCACCCAAACACAGTTACAATCAAGGAAATGAAAGTTGCCTCTTCAAGCAGCAAAGCACGCCAAGGGCACTATTTCACACTGGTTGCTGGCGCAATGCAACAGGTCTTCTCAGCACTGTAGGCTGAAAAACAAGTTAAGTGTAGCTCTTGGGAAAGCAGTCCTACATAATAAAAGTCCAGCGACCAAAACAGTGGAGCAACCGGAAAGACCAGAGACCAGAACACGATGGCCTCTCACCCGCGCTGGCCCTGCCCCCCAGGGAGCAGTTAGGGATAATCAGGCAGGCAGGCAGGCAGAGCGGTTAGGAGTGATCAGTCAGGCTAGCAGGCAGTTAGGAGCCAGGGGTCCCAAATTGCAAGAGGGATGTCCGACTGCTGGTTTAGTCCCAATCCATAGGGCTCCCTGAGGGATCAGGCCTAAACTGGCAGTCAGACATCCCCCGAAAGGTCCCAGATTGCAAAAGGGTGCAGGTCAGGCTGAGGGAACGCCGCCCCCTCCCCCCCAACCTGTGCATGAACCTCTAGTTAGGTAATAAGAATCAAGAATCTTAAAAAGTCTTTAAGATTCCTTAAAGAATTCCCAGGAATCCTTTCTCTTAGAATTCTAATTTTAAAACATGGGAAAAAAAGCTGTGTGTACTGCGAGATCCACTGAGGTATCATTTATAATAATTTAAAAGTAGAAACAAGCTAAACCATAGGGAATGTAAAATAATTGTGTGTTAGCCATAGTAACATGAGGAGGATATATTTATGTGATTCTAATAAAAATTTTTAATCAAAATAATAAAATTTTGTGCAGTGTGATAAAGAAATATAACAAATAAAACATGCAAACATGCGTAGAAAATATAAAGTCAACATTCCAAAGTGAAAAAGTAGTCTTCTCTGGGTGAAGAGGCTAGGTAGCATTTTTTTATGTTCTTTCACTTATGTGGTTTTTTTCTCCACATTTCTTAAATTTAAATGTACATTTTAAAAATAGAAAAATAAACTTAAAAAAAAAAAAGATCTCTCTAATGCACCAGCATAAAACCTTTTGTGGTTAAGTTTCCACTGTTCCAATTCATCATTCCCCCTCCCCCATCATCCAATATTTATTAAGCAGGCCCTTTAATGTCACAGGACTCCACTGCCATGCATTGATTTTTATGATCTTCCTGGAAAACTGCTAGGTGCAGAGAAAGGTATGCGAGCATGGTGTCTGCGTGCACATCATACATCACTTTGGACTGCCAGACAGCAAAGGAAAAACATCGTAAACACTAATTTTTACCCCTAGATGGTTTAGTAATTTGCTAAATTTCCTTGTAATTGCTTCTAATTATTCATTACATTAGAGTGGAAGGTGGTGGCTATAAATTTTCAATGAAAACAAAATTTAAATACAATGCATCCTAACTGTCTCCGCAGACCCAAGTGGCAACCTGATTTCCTTATTAGGGAAATCCGACAGACACTGGCAACACATGCTGCTTCTTAATGCGGCAGAGGAGGCTGAGCCAAGACAGCGGCACTGAGAGTCGGATGCTGGCTCTGTGAGGAGACTGCGCAAGCAGCTCACCACCTTCACTCAGGTGCCACCGTGCTGGGGCCCACCTCTCCTGGGTGGTGAGTTTTCATTAATCCCTGCACCGTCCCCGCCAGGTGTCAGCATCTCCCGGCAATTCAGAGCCCCTCTGGTCCTTACTCATCCCTGTCTCCCTCTTCCTCCTACTCTCTTTCTCTGTCTTCCTTCCTTCTCTGATTTCATAAACTATGTTTCCAACACATCCTCTGAGCGAGGCAGGGTGGGAAATGAGGTAGATCCTCCTGGAGGAGGCAGAGGGAAAACAATCTACAAGTAAAACCCAAGGTGGACTGTGCCTCCCAAAGGCCGATCGCAGTACCATCCCAGTGCTGGCCGACTTCCATCTAGAAAGGTATCTGACAGCTTCATGGAAGAGGTGGCAACAGCACTGGATCTCAAAGGACGTTTAAAATTTGACAGTGTATGTAGCGATTGTGGAAACCGGTGTGACAGTTCATCAAAATGTTAAACACAGTTATCATATGATTCATCAATGCCACTGGTAGGTGTATAGCTGTGTGTACTATGAGGTCCACTGAAGTATCACTTATAATAATGTAGGAACAAGTAAGAAGTGAAAGCGAAAACACAAACAGATATTTGCACGCACACACACACATATTCAAGTCAGCATTACTCACAACAGCCAAAAGGTAGAAGCAACTCATGTCCAGTGAGGGATGAATGAAATGGTAATGGACATAATACAATGTACAGATGAATGTGTTGTAGATCTGTGCACCTGAAACCTGTGTAATTTTTTAACAGTGTCACCCCAATAATTTAAAAAAGAACATGGTAGATAATAATAATACTATGATGAAAGATGCAGCCTTAAAAAAAGCAAAATTCTGATACATGCTACATCATGATGAACCTTGAAGACGTCATACTAACTGAAATAAACCAGATACAAAAGGGTTTTATGTTGCATGGTTCCACTTATTTAAGGGATCAAGAACAGTAACATTCCAAGACAGAAAGTAGAATGGTGATTGGCAGGAGCTGGGGAGAGGGGGAAATGGAGAATGATTGTTTCAGTTGAGGAAGATAAAAAAAAGTTGAGATGGACGGTGGTGATGGTGCACAATAATGAGAATGCACTTAATGCCACTAAACTGTACATTTAAAAATGGTGAAAATAGTTGATTTTATATTACGGACATGTTACCACATTAGGAAAAGGTATGAAAGAAATCTGACCGTGTAGAGAGAAGGAAAGACACTTGAGGTAGAAAAAGAGCATGAGGCAACACGCAGAGTCGGGAAGGAACAGGCTCCACTAGGAATGGGGGGGGAGGGGACCAGTTTGGCTGAAAGGCATTGGACGCAAGAAGCGAACAATCACAATGATCACAGAGCAGTGACCATAAATCTAACCTTTGAAGAATGTTTGTTATGTACCAGGTTCCGTGCTACTGGCTTTTGCTAGTATTGGCTCATTAAGTCTTGTCGCTAACCCATAAAGTCGGTACTTTTATTATCCCAGATGTAGAGAATGAGAAGTCGATGGCCTTGGAAGGGCAAGTACTTTGCATTATAAACGTCAGAGCCAGAACCTGACTCTGTCTGTCTGTCCCAAGAGCCTGAGCTTGGTGCTTCTGCCCCCATCCCCCCACCTCCCCACTGGCCTCTCCCCACCCTGTAGGCAATGTGCAAGGAGAAATGGGTTGGGCCTTTGATGCCAGAGTAAGGAATTGGGCCTTAATGAGTAAACAGAAGGGATCCGGGAACAAATTTTGAGCAGCAGAATGACGTAAAGAGAGCTACGTCTGGGGAATATTAATCTGGCAGGGAGAGATTAGGAGGCTAGAGGGAAACTTGGAGTTTTTCCAAGGAATAAATAATGATGACCTGACTGGAGAGGCTGCCACGGGAAGAGGGAGGATGGCAGAGACTGGAGGCAACCTCAAGGGCTCAGGAACACACTAAATATGGAGAATAATACCATTCCGATTTTGTTTGGTGGTTTTCAAGATTTTTTTTTATTGATTTCAGAGAGGAATGGAGAGGAAGAGATAGAAACATCAATGATGAGAGAATCATCAATTGGCTGCCTCCTCCACACCCCACCCTGGGATGGAGCCCACACCCCACCCTGGGATGGAGCCCACAACCTGGGAATGTACCCCTGATGGAAATCAAACGCAGGACCCTTCAGTCCACAGGCTGATGCTCTATCCACTGAGCCAGACCATCCAGGGCTGTTTTGTGTTTTTCAACACTGGGAAGATAGTGTAGCTATCAGGAATAGGAAGCCCAGGGAGGGAAATGAGATTGTGAAGGAAGAGAGTAAATTGAGGACCTTGGGAGTTGAAAATGTTAGCAGATCTGATTGGTAAGGATGTTCCTCAGGAGGTTGGAAAATGAAAGCATCAGACTTTAGCTTGAGAAGTCCAAGCACTCAGACAGGAAAACTATGGCGGCCTGTGTGAGGGCTGGGGCCCCGGAGCTAACCTTCCATATTCTAGCATTTAGGAATTCCCAAGATATCCACTCACCTAGCCAATCTACACCCTCCATGCACACTAACCCCGTCAGTCACCCATGAGCAGATACAAAGGAACTTCAGACACTTGAGATCTCACAGATACTATCCCATAGGAGCTGTTTCTGCAAGAAATGTGAGGCAAAACCGTATCCACAAAATGAGAAATGCTGCACCCAGCATTTCTATAAAAGAAGCACCCAGCAATCTATAAAGAATTTTTTGAAATAAAAATTATCAGTGTCACAGTAACAAAATTTCCAGAGAATATTTAGACATAAAGACAAGGACATGCTTTCGAAAGCAGACCAAGTAGCTAACATCAGCTAAGACACAGTAAGAGATAAGAGACCAGATGACCAATCCAAGGCCAACTTCTGAGCAATTGAATAAATAACACAAGAACAAAAGCTCAAGCCCACACGTCAAAGGGGCCCACTGAGCTCCCAGCACAAGGAATAAAATAACCTCACTATTATCTGTGTCCATGGGTTACGCATATATGCATGTAAGTTATTTGGTGAATCTCTTTCCAGCTCCCCACACTCATAATTTCCTGTTTACCTTTCAATTAACTGTAAGCTTTGGGAGAGCAAGGCCTGTATCTTTCTTGGCATTTTTTCCCTGCACTTACCCAGTCCTCATGCATGGTTCAGTAGACACTGACCGACGGTATGGACAGATGGAGGAACGGACAAATTTCTCCTTCTGTTACACAGAAAAGGTGACAATGGCTGCCTCTGAGAAGTATACACATTCTGCTCCATTATTAAAAGAAACTGCATAATTGGGCTCCGTTGTCATTCCTAATAACAGAGAAGACCAAGAAAAAAGGTGAATAGTAAGTTCATATGGATTATTAAAACTTCACCTCTAAGAGAATTACACTGCCAAAAAAATTAAATTAAATTAAAGCCCAGCATTTTTCACACTGCCACTATTCCTCAGATTGCATCTTTCCTTCCTGCTCCCAGGACTGTCCTCCTGTGGCTGGTCCCCAATGTCTTTGCTGAAATTGACTTCTTTGCCTGTGGCTTTAAAATACATTGACTTTCACACCGAGGGCTTCTGCTCACAGGCGGGATCTATATCCCTGCTTTGAGGCACATGTGGGGCCACCTCTGACTAATTCACTTTTACCATTGACCCTCAAGGGTCCTACGGTGCTACTCATCATCCTGATTGAAAGCCCAAATACTGTCTGTGAGAAACTTGCCCCAAAGAGTATCATATACATGAAAGGCCAGTGCCCTTCAACCCACAGGCGAATATGTACCTCACATGACTCAGGCTATTGGCCTCTGGCAAGAGCTTAGTCTCCACTCCTGCTCTCGTCTTCTACACATGGATCCAGATTGAGGCGTTTCAGACCACAGTTGCTGTTCCTCATTTCCACCCCCAAGCCCCATGCTCCCTGCAGTGTTGCTCAAGATCAATGATAGTATTTGGTCTATGATGTTCAGGATAGTGTGAACTTTTCTTTTGAACTCCCATCTGCTGGGGAGTTTCCTTTTTTTGCCCTAGACCCTTGAGTAATAAGACGATGCAAATAAATTAAGCCAGTTCTACTCTTGGGGGAGGATTCTCCTTCTCTCTTGCCCTACCTCTGGTCATCAGCGTGGGCAAAGGGAATCCTCCATATGGTTCACTGTGACTCCCTATATTTTTAGTTTAGGCTTTGACACCAGAGTCACAGTCAATAGTAACTGTCTCTGTGTTGATTTAGCCTCTTTGCTTGTATTCTCTTCAGGGATCACAAAAGGGGAGATGGCTGAAAGTTGAGGCAAAGTTTGAGTTTGAGCCTCCCATGTCTTGTCCATCTATGTATGTCTTTTTTATAGGTATCTTTTGACTCCCTGTTTTATTGAAACTTACCAAACCACCCTGGAAATGTCACTTCCTTGTTATTAAAGAGGATATTCCTTGCTTTCACCTACTATGTGCAAGAATCTGCCACAACTAGTCTCATTGTCTCACCAAATATTATTTTCCCTGATAAAATCCACTTATTCTTATGCACCATTATACAATATATAATTAGATAAGGATGCTGTGTCCCGTTGGGCCTCAGGAGTTACAGCATTTGGTGAGAGAGAAAGGAGGGGAAATGATCATGGTCCCATCTCTGGTCCTTAGCTTTGCACAGACAGAAGATGATGCCTGGCTCATCCAGAAAAGAGTGGCTGATTCACAGTAACCAAACTTATAAGAGCTGGATGTATAAATTAGAAAGCCAGAACATTAATTTACAATGGAAGATAGAACTTCCTAGTGACTTAAAGATCATAACTGCTCTTAAGGGACCCACCTTTCCAGGACTCAGTTGCTTAAAGTACCAAGATAAGATTCAGATGGTTGACAGAAGAAAACGTATCAGAATGAAAGGAGTTGAACAATCTTGTTCAATTTCCTGTTCAATTTCCAAAGGGCCTGATGGATTACTCTGGCTTCTGAAAAAATTTAACTTATCAATAGCCAGATGACGTGAGTCCATTGAATACAGAACCCCTCTCCTTTGAAGAAATTAGATAACACCCTCAAACTTAAGCTGGCTCAATTTCCTGTGCACTTTGCTCATATCTTCATCATCCTGATTAATTTAGCAAATGAGTTCTTAGAGGGCTGTTTTTCTCATATATAGGTGATAGGTAGATAGATGATAAATAGATAGGTAGGTAGGTAGGTAGATAGATAGATAGATAGATAGATAGATAGATAGATAGATAGATGTGTGTGTATGGTGGGAGGGTGAGTGCAGTCTTCTATTCAATCACCTAAATTCAAAGACTTGCTCATGCCTTTGAATGTCACCGTTATAATACTCATAATGAAAATTCACCATGTTCAGAATCCCTGACATAGTTCTGCATCTCTGTTAGTGATTATCAAAACAAAAACAAAAACAAAAACACTTCCCAACTTCCACATCCAGACTTCTAGTCCTACCTCAGCTATTGCTTCACTGTGTGACCTTAAGCAAGTTATACACCCTTTCTGTGTCTCCTGAATAAAAACTACATTAAAGGAGATGAAACCAGGTGACTTATAAGGTTTCTTCCAGCTCTATCATTCAAGGATTGTATGCCTGAGATCAGTGTCCCTCTCTTTAAAAATCAGATGATCACACAGCACAATGCTCTCTCATATTTCCTGGGCACACAGCTTATGGAAATTTGCACTAAAATTTATTGGAAAAGTTAAAAAATAAATAAAAAGGTGCCTCAGTGTCAAGAACCATCTGGAAAGACAAGTTCCTGGGTTCAAATGCATGTCTCATTTAGGTTCCAAGCTGATCACATTTATCAACCTGGTAAGCTGTTGGGGTGGAGGATAGAGGGGTAAAATTTATGATTATCAAAAAGGCTTTGAAACACTTTGATAAAATGTGCCATATAAGGTCTAAATATTTTAATTGGCCTCTTCTGTTTCATTATTTGCCAGTGAAATTAATCCTGCTGATCTCTAAATAACAGGGTAATTTAGAAATAGAATTCTACTCCCAGATAAAATTCAAGTGTTCACCCTTGACCACTAATAAGTGTATGAGAATTGGAGTGTCCTATTTTTCCTTAACTACACGATCTCCCTTTGGAGCTCATATTTCACACATACACCCCCATATGCACTTTACTAAAATGTTTACCATGGAGACAGGTCCTGTGGAAGGGAGGTGGAGAGGTGAGGGCTGTGTGCAAACACGCGGTGGGGAGTCTGGATAGGTTTACAGTAAGCACAACCTCCCCACTGGGACTGCAGCCTTTTACCTCTCATGGGGGGAGGTTGGGAGGAGGGCCTGCCATTGACTTGGTGCTGCAGCCCCAGAAATCAATGCAGCACTAATGAGGGCTGCAGCTGGGAGCAGAGGGGAGCGAGTGGGAGTTCGCAGATGTGTAGCTAAGCTATTTGAAGATGCAGTGGAAGCACAAGAAATGGCGACTCCCGTGTCTGTCCACCTCACCTTTGAACACAGCAAACTCAAAGCTGGGTGATAGGAGCCAGTAGTAAATGCCCAAAGCAGAGGTTTAGATACAGGAGGCTTTCCTGGTTGCAATGAAGGTTTTAACTAATTCATCAGCCCAGGGCACACCAAGACCAGAGATGACAAACAAGCAAAAGAAGATGATTTTTTTAAAGATTACATGCCCTTGAGAATGTTGAAAAATTCAGCCAGGAAAGGAAAAGTAACATATACACGGCTATTGCTCATTCCCTATGGACCAAAGATCAAGAACTAATGACCCCTGGGGAAAATCTTGCAGAATGGTATGCTTTAATGCTTGACCTAGTAGTGGCTTGGTGTTGTATTTCCTTCTGCTTTGCTTTGAATTTTGAAAGTCTTTGGTGAGTTATCAGGACGGCACATTGTGCAGCTCCAGGTGCGTGTTCCCAATGTAGTATTTCCCAGCTACTGCCCACTTCCCCAAGTGCTCTATGGCTCCCCTATATGAGCCACCATCACACATTTCTGCTACATGACTTGTCCCTACAGGTCTCTAATTTGGCTCCAAGATGTAGAATATCAAGATTTCTCGGTAAAACTAGGCAAGGGTCAGTGGACTAGAGAATGACAGTGCTCTGCTCTTGTGTGTTGTTTGAAGCTAGGAGTTACAGGAGATGGTTGATCTTTCTCTGAGAACGTATAACCCTATGGGGAAATCTGCCCTTGGAAGCATGATTTGTCCAATTGCATCTAAAATGAGAAACAAATTATATATATATATATATATATATATATATATATATATATATATATATTTTTTTTTGTTAATATATTCACATATCATATGATTTACCCAACTAGAGTGTATAAGCAGTGTTTTTAGTATAGTCACAGTTATGTGCAGCCATCACCACAGTCAACTTTCTCAACAACTCAAACCCCCCACCCCACCCCCCAAAAAAACCTATATCTTTTAGTAGTCATTCCTACTCTACCCACCCTCAGCAACCATTACTGTGTATTTATCTCTGTAGATTTGTCTATTCTGGACATTTACTGTTTCTAGACATCTTCCTATATAATAAAAGGCTAATATGCAAATCGACCAAATGGCTGAATGACCAGTTGCTATAATGTTCACTGACCACCAGGGGGAAGATGCTTATTGCGGGAGCTGCCCCCTGGTGGTCAGTGGGCTCCCACAGGAGAAGCTCCCCTCAGCTAGAAGCTGGACTCACCAGCAGGCTCATGGTTGGTGAGCGCAGTGGTGATGGCAGGGGCCTCTCCTGCCTCAGGCAGAGCTAAGGAGCAACAAGCCCAGTTTCTGGCTGAGAGGTGCTCCTGGCAGGCGGACATCCCCCAAGGGGTCCCAGTCTGTGAGAGGACACAGGCCAGGCTGAGGGATTCTGCCTCCCCCAGTGCATGAATGTCGTGCACCAGGCCTCTAGTTTAATATAAATGAAATAACATAATATGTGGTCTTTTATGGATGGTTTCTTACACTTAGCTTAAGGTTTTCAAGGTTCTTCCATGTGGTAGCATAGATCAGTATTTTATTCCCTTTATGACCAAATCATGTCCCATTTTATAGATACACTAAATTTTATTTACCCATCAATTAATGAACATTGGAGTTGTTGCCATTTTTTGCTATTATAAATAATGCTGCTGTAAACATTGATGTGTAAGTTTTATATGGACATGTGTTGTCATTCTTTTTAGTATGTATATACTGAGGAGTGGAATTGCTGCTGGGTCACATAGTGACTCTATGTTTAACTATTTGAGAAATTGCCAGACTATTTTCAAAAGCGGCTGCACCCTTTTACCTTCCCTCTACAAATGTATAAGGGCTTAGGTTTCCTCACACCCTCACCAACACTTATTATCTGACTTTTATTACACCTATCACAGTGCCTATGAAGTGGTATCTCCTTATGGTTTTGAACTGCAAGATGTTGAGCATCTTTTTGTGTGTTTATTTGGCTCTTTGCAGATCTTTTTTAGAAAAGTGTCTATGTGTATCCTTTGTCCATTTTTATTGGGTTATCTGCCTTCTTATTATTGAGTTTTAAAAGTTCTTATATAGGGAGAGAGAGAATATAAGATCCTTATTGGATACCTATTTTGCAAGTATTTTTTTCTCTTCTATGTATTATCTTTTCATGTCCTTGATGGTGTTCTTTGACACACAAGAGTGTTTAACTTTAAGACATCTTCTTTATCTGTTTTTCCTTTGTTGCTAGTGTTTAATATTCCATTGCCAAGTCTGAGATCACAAGGATTTTACCCCTATGTTTTCTAAGAGTTTTATGGTTTATAGCTCTGCAACTTCGGTCTTTGATCTACTTTGAGTTTTTATATATGATGTGAGATAAGGATCCAACTTTGTTTCTTTTGTGTGTGCAGATCCAGTCTCTCTTAGCACCAGTTGTTGAAAAAACAGCCCTGTCTCCATTGAATCGTCTTGGTGCCCTTCTAGGTTTCTTTTTCTAAATCTATGACGTAGATGTCCCCCACGTTCTTAACCATCAGAGAGCTTCCCTTAATCTTTAATCTCACCTAATGTAGTCAGAGTTCTCTTCCTTTTGTAAATACAGAAATGTCACTTTTTAAATTAGGTTCTCCTACCCCCAGCTCTTCAGAGAGCTCCCAAGAAATGCTCAGGTGTCCCATGGGCCTGTTCTTATGGTTACTTTTCCTGAAATCCAGCCATCGCTCCCCCTCTGGCCCCCAGTTCTTAGATTTCTGGGCCCTACGCATGACCGCAAGCCTCACTTCTAATTCCCAGAGCACAGCTAAGACTATGCAGTAACACGTAACCAAGCTTTACTGACGGCACCGTGTAAGCAGAAGGAAGTTACAACCCAGGAGACAACATACAGTTGGATGTTGAGTGTTGTTTCTCTTGGTCCCACCCGCCTTGCCCACCCACAGAGCATCTCCTGGATAGTGGCCACCTAGTCCTCTGGCCATCACCTTAGTGCCAGTATCAACAGACATCTCCCTATAAGTGTGTCCTTCACCAGGCTCCCACCTGTCCCTTTGCGTGACAAAAAAGAAAACCGTTTCTTCCTCCAAGTCACCATCATTATAATCTTGCAATGATGTAACTCTGCCCTATGCTGGGCATTCTGTTGATTTCAAAAATATTATTATGGAAAGCAGTTTAGGTCCTCTTTATTTTAAACACTCTGTCCCAGAAAAAGATCTGGCTTTAACTTTGCAGAACTAAAAAGCTCCCCCAAATGTCATTCTTAAGTCAAAAGAGCTGTCTGGTCTCGATTGGGAAGTCAGCATCTACATCTAGCTAAAAAGGAAAAGTCTGGCCATTCTGAAATTGCAAATACGTACCCTCTCACCCCAATTATGGCCATTAAGCGAGACACCAAGTATTGGCGTATCCCTGGTGTACCACAACTACTTTTCCTTATTTCTATTATGAGTTATCCAGTTTGAAGTATTCTTAATTTTTATTGTAAAAAAGTTATGTCTTATTTCCAATTTGGGCTTCAAGAAAATATATTCTTATCTTGAACATGCTATCATTAAGCTTTTTCATCATTTCCCTCATGGTTCTTTCTGGAAAGTAAATGATAATCACTTAGTAGTTCTAATATTGTTCTTATAAAGCAGAGAGGCAACCACATTTATCAATAGTCAAACTAGTAGAAAATTGAGAACACCCAAAATGCCTTTAACAAGAATAATGTGCATATAAGTGACATGCGTTTGTGTTTTTAAAATCCAGATAAATTCTGAATTATTTAGCCCAATATTTTTTGAAAAGGAAATGGAACTAATTTTTAACAAAACATGTTTTACTTGGACTGCTATAAAAATAAATTTTAGGACAAGAAATAAATCTTAAAAGTAGACAGTTAATGGTAATAATCTCCTAGGTCTAAAAAATGTATTACAGGCAAATTGAATGCTACTAATGCTGTTAAAAATAATGTTGTTTTTGTTCCAAAACAGGAATTGATACTCCTCAATTCTTCATTATTAAGATTCTGGGCGGGGGGGGATAGAACTATTTCCTATGCTGAGTAATTTATATAACCTTGCATCCCAAGTGCCTCAACAGAGTGCCCAGCATAGGGTAGAAAGCTAAACAAGAAATCGCTGAATTACATAGAGTGGAAATGCGGATGTTCTTGGGTTGGAGTGTGTGTGCTTTGTGTGGGAGGTGTGTCTAGCTCAGCCCCTCTACACAATAGGCCCTCCCTTCCTTCCTGTTGATTTCATGTGAATGGCTCTCATTGTCCAAACTTTATAATGTGATTCTATATTGTTCAATAAAATAAAAACTTCTTGGACTGAATATTTTTAATATCCAGATTGCTTGCAAGATACTCCAGGCTAGCCAGGATTTTGCAGGACTATCCATGCAGACGTATCACTGACAGGGCAGGCAGCAAGGCCTGTGGAAGCAGCCCATGTCTCTCCCTGGTGAAGGAGGTGGAAGTGGGCAGTTCAGTCCTCTCCCTGCCCCTTAGTGCATCTGGACACCACCAGCACAGAGGCTACATCATAAAGAAATGGCTTCCTGAGACCAGTTTCCCCACTCCCGGCATTATATTCATTAAAAAATATTACCTGAACACTTGCTTTGTCCTAGGTGATGGGCACACCCAGGTCCCAGCGTAAGCTCACAATAGAGCGTTCACTCAGGTTTCTAAGGCCCACAGTCTACCAAAAAAGCTCTGGTCCAGGGAGCATGGAGTACTGAAAATATATGAGTTTGTAATCAGTGGTGTAACATGGTCTTGAATGCCATGGATATCGATGCACTTCTTTCTAAAGAGTTGAAGATGAGAAAGAGAGGGCTTCAGGATAAGGCCTCAGGAATGCCCAAATCTGACTGCTGATTAGCTCCCCAGTACCCATCCTCCCTTTCTTCTTCAGTAGTTTGAGTAATTTGAACGGTTAAAAGACACTATTTCCCAGCACCTGTTAGAGCTGGGAGGTCAATATACTGTAAACCAGGGGGGTTCTACAGGGCTTACAAGAAGCCTCTTTGATGACTCAGCCAGAAGGTGCAACATGTTGCCTTTTCTCCTTTTTCAAAATGCCTTCCTGCTTGGGGATGTGATGGCTCCCACCTTGGACTAGGAGCTGACCTTGAGGATGCTGAAACAAGAAGATACTGGATTCCTACACAGCCTGCCTTTGAGTTTCCTTCATTTATGAGAGAATTATTTTTGTATCTTTTTAAACCTGGTGTTGCTTTTTGTTTTCTTTTAAGTGCATTTAAACGCAACTCTAACTGAACAAGGAAGGCAGAGAAGGATGAGTCAAGAATGATGAAAAGAAGGAAGCCATCACTGAGGTAGCAAAGACATGTATGAGACTGTCACAGAAGCCAAGGGGACAAAAGTCTTCTGCACAGAAGTGAGTGATCGAAAGTGCCAAATTCTCCTGAGAGATCAACTAAGGCAACACTAAAAAGTGTCCTTGGTATGCATCAGACTTAGTGGCCTGGAAGCCATGGGTGACTTTTATGAGGCTTTGTAGGCTTGTGGACGAAGCTGAATCCAGTTTGGAGTGGCTGGAGTGAGATGAGGTGAGGAGACAGAGAACACAGGTATAGACAAAGTTTTCAAGAAATTTGAAGGAGAGACAAGACATAGAATGGAAGCTGGAAGGGGAGTGAGTGGGCCAAGAAAGGATATTTCTAAGACTTGAGTGACATGAGCCAGTTTTAAGAGGAACCAGATGAGCAGATGAATAGATTAGAAAGCTGTGGTACATCTACACAATGGAATACTACGCTGTTGTAAAAAAGAAGGGATTCCCACCATTTGTGGCAGTATGGATGGAACTGGAGAGCATTATGCTGAGTGAAATAAGCCAGTCAATGAAAGAAAAATACCACATGACCTCACTTATTTATGGATAATAAAGACCATTATAAATTGATGAACATAAACAGATACAGAGGCAGAACAGCATTGAACAGACTGTCAAACTATAGCTGGAAGGGTCAGGAGGGTTGGGGGGGAGTTAATTGATCAACTTAAGGACTTATATGCATGCATATAAGCATAATCAATGGACACAAGACACTGAGGGGTAGGGGAGGACGAGGGAAGGTCAAGGGGAAAAAATGGAAACTTATTTAACCCTCTTCGTAATACTTAAAGTAATAAAACAAAATTTAAAAAAAAAATAAGAGGAACCAGATGACAGAGAGATGTTGAATTATAACTGTAGGGAGGGGTCAAGCCTTGTGCAGAACAGGTGGTTGACCCTCATCGTAAACATCTCCTCACAAGCACCTCAGCTCCCTTTCCTGCCTCCCCTTGTGTTTGTGGCAAACACCATTCCAGGATCAGCACATGTGCATGCCTTCACCTGAGCCACTGCTGGAGGAAATCACAGCTGAGCAGCCAGGCTCCACCGCAAAGCCTTCCCCCGCTCTCTGACAGAAGCATTTCACTTCTTGCTTCCTCTCCTCAAGCCTCCACAGTTTCGTCCCCACCCTCAGTCTGCTGATGACCCAACCTCAGCTTTACTGGAAGAAGGAAAGCATTAAAGATTTTTAAAAAATGTTTCCACATCAAACCACATCAAATGTTTGGAGTATAAAGCAGTTTGTTTTCACCCACCCCTCCTTGTCAGAGGCCCATCCCACGTAGACAGGTCAGGAGGCGCTCACTGCCTGGGGGAGGGCTGTTGTAAACAGAAAAGTCAATTCTTTGTTTTTGAAACTTATTTTATAGACAGGAGTCTGGAGAGAAGATTATTTGGGTTTGTAAGTTTACAAACTTTTTTTGTTGTATTGATCTTAGCCAGGAGACATATGGAAATGTGTGTGCATGTCCTGGGTTTCACAATGATGGGCCTTGTGAGGAGGGAGGAGGCTGACGATGTGCAGTGTGCCTCCCTCACACTGAGGAATTAACCTGTCCCCACATCATCCCCGTACTGGTGCTATTCCCTTGCCCGGTTCTGACAGTGAGCAGGCAAGGACCTGAGAAAAGCTTTGGTTATCAGAGGCTCAAATCCCTTGAGACCACTGAGGTGGAGCTGAGGGCCAGGGGGATCGTGGACAGATAGTGGAGGAAGAAGAGAATCAGTATCGTTTGCAGCCCTAAGACCAAATGCAGCAACAGGGGCTGGACTTGGTCTTACTGACCTTTCTCTTATAAATCCCCGCTCTGAAAATGAGACCCACTGGCACCCTGGAAGAGCTACTCCCTGAGCCTTTGTGGTAAAATGAATCTGGATGTAAGCAGCCAAGGAGGTAACCCCATCTCCCTTTAAGAAAACTCTTGCTGTTCTCCAGTCACTCCGCCTTCAGGATCCAAAACAGTGCAGGGGCCGAGGCCATGCTCCCCTGGGTAGTCCCCAGCCGACTGTTGAGCATGGTGGGGCCAGCAGGTCTGGCCATCTCTGCCTGAACGAAGTCCTTGGCTCTGGAGCTCCACATGTGAGTGGCCTTGTCTGAGCTGCATCCTAGTCTGAGTCCCCCTTGTCTAATCCTTCTTCCTTTCTTTGCCTCTTACAGGATTCAGATCGGCACCACAGTCTCGAGGCGTCTTCTTCTAGTCCAGCCCCTCATCCTTTATCTTTCATACTCAACAGACATCTTGCACTCCTGTGTCTCGGTGTCTGCTTCCCAAGTGACCCCAAAGGGTATGGATGGTTAAAGAGTATGAGACTGGGGACACAGGTGAACAATGCCCTACCTTCTACCCACTCATAACTAAACCTTGTTGTCCCTTTCTCACGCTTGATGTAACTGTTCTTAGGTTCCGTTTCCAATGCCTGATTTGAGCCTTTACTACAATTTGCCTTCACATTTATTGACTTAAGTAGTGATTTACATTATTATGAAAAGGAAACAATACGGAACTAAAATTATCCTTTTATAAATTCATCCTAATCTCCAAAGTTAACCTTCCAGATTGACACAGATTTCTATATACAAATTGGATTGTAACAAACATTGTTCCGAAACGTGCTGGGTTTTTTTTAACTTAACATTATTACCCTGGCCCTGGCTTGTTTGGCTCAGTGGATAGAGCATCGGCCTGTGGACTGAAAGGTCCCAGGTTTGATTCTGGTCAAGGGCATGTACCTTGGTTGCGGGCACATCCCTAGTGGGGGGTGTGCAGGAGGCAGCTGATCGATGTTTCTCTCTCATCGATATTTCTAACTCTCTATCCCTCTTCCTTCCTCTCTGTAAAAAATCAATAAAATATATATATTTTTAAAAATTATTACGCTGGACATACCAACATCTTTCCATGTCAATATATGTCACTTCTTCATTCTTTTATCAGCTGTTATCATAATTTAGTTAATAAACCACTACTTTGAAGAATTCTTATTTCCAGGATTTAGTTAGTATAAGTAAAGCAACAGTGAATCTCCGTGGAGTGCTTATCATTTTTTAATTTTATTTCTTTTTTAATATATTTTATTGATTTTTCACAGAGTGGAAGGGAGAGGGATAGAGAGATAGAAACATTGATGAGAGAGAAACATCGATCTGCTGCCTCCTGCTCACCTCCCACTGGGGATGTGCCGGCAACCAAGGTACATGCCCCTGACCAGAATCGAACCTAGGACCCCTCAATTCGCAGGCCGATGCTCTATCCACTAAGCCAAACTGGTTAGACATAGATTTATTTTTTTAAGAGTCCTTTAAATGTTAAAGAAATTAGCTCATCTTATGATATGTTACAAATGTTTTCTTCTACTTGTTGTTTTTCTTTCAGCATTGTTTGTGGTATGTTTTTCTCTATAAAATTTAAAATTTGTACATAGTCAAATGTATAAATGTTTTCTATTATGGATTTTAGGTTTGCAGTTGTGTCTAGAATGACCTTCTATACAGCAACTAGGGGCCCGGTGCATGAAATTCACATATTGGGAGCCCTCAGGGGGTATCCTACTGACAGCTTAGGCCGCTCTCTGCTCCCTTTGGGGAGTGGGCCTAAGCTGAAGTCTGGCTTCCCTTTGTGGGAGGCCACCAGGCTAATCAGGGGAAAGCCACCAGCCCCATCACCCAGCTACTACAGCCACTGTCAGTCACCACAGCTACCAAGGTGTTTTCATCAACATGCACTCCAGTCCCTTCACCATGAAAAAATGACAACTTTCTTTAGGCATTTTCAAGATGTGTCTTTCATAGGATATGACCTTCCTTTTTTTCTTTCTTTCTTTCTTTCTTTCTTTCTTTCTTTCTTTCTTTCTTTCTTTCTTTTTAATCCTCACCTGAGGATATGTTTCCATTGATTTTTAGAGAATGTGGAAGAGAAGGGAAAAACAGAGAGAAACATCAAAATGAGAGGAACACTTTGATCGGTTGCCTCCTGCATATACTCTGACCTGGGCCCCGGTCAGGGAGCATCCTGCAACCTAGGTACATGCCCTTGGTCAGAATTGAACCCAGACCAGCAGGCTGAGGCATTATGCGCTAAGCCAAACAGGCTAGGGCAGGATATGACATTTCTTAGCCCTCCAGCAGTAGACCTTCTTTTTTTTTTTCTCCAGGAGAGTGATGGAAAAACCCCAGATTGCTTTTAGGTATTCTTATTACCCAAGTTACTAAGAATATTACCAGTGGCACACAGGGAGCTTAGCCAATGAGTGGTAAGAAAAGGTGTTTTCTCTGTAGTTCATTCTAATCACAGGCTCCACCCCTGCCCCTCCAATCCCAGCTCCATCCCTTCCCAGGCCTGTAACCTCTGGCCAAGGCTGCAGGCCTGGGCAGAGGACCCCCAAGCTCCTCTGATCACCGGCTTCAGAGAGCCCAGGCCTCCACAATCACCAGCTCTGATCCTGCCACCTGCCATCACTGGCTCTGCCCTTGCCCCACTGGCAGCCTCTGGCCAAGGCTGCAGGCCTGGGCAAGGGACCCCCCAGATCCCTACTTTTCCAGCTTCACCGGTGCCCAGACTCCTGCGATCACAGGCTCTGCCTCTGCCCCTTCGATTGCTGGCTCTGTGGAGCCCAGGCTCCTGCGATCTCTGGCCTTGCCCCTGCCCAGGTCTGAGGCCTCTGGCCCAGGCCTTATGCCTGTGTAGGGCCCCCTCATACCCCTCTGATCACCAGCTCTGCCCCTGTCCCCTCCAATCACTGGCTTCACCCTTGTCCATGCCTAAAGCCTCTGGAGAAGGCCTCTGGCCCGGGCAAGGGAACCCCAGCCTCCTCTGATCACCTGTTCTGCCCCTTGGGCCCCTCGCCTCCCCTGCCACCTGCCTGGCTAACAGGCCTGACCACTTCAGTGGCAGGGCTGAGCTGGACTGGGCACTGCCATCTTGTGGCTATGGGAGCGGCCATCTTTGTGATGGAGTGATGCCTAATTTGCATATTACTCTTTTATTAGATAGAATGTTATGGAAAACAAATCACTGTATATATTTCTCATATACTCAGTTTTAATTTTTAACATTAATTTTTTTATTTCCTGGAGTTTATTTCAGCATAAGCAACCTAGTTTTATTTTTTCCAAATGGCTGACACTAATTCAAATGCCATATATTAAATCATCCATCTCCCCCCACTGATTTCAAACACCACCTTTACTACACTCTAAATCCTCACAGTATTTCTTAATTACTATGCTCCTCAGTTCCCTGAGATCCTTGCAGAACCTATGTTAATCGGCAGTAAGTGAAAAAACAAGTGGGAGAAACAGCAGAACAGAAACATTCACCCCAATGTAAGTCAACAGAAACGTTATCCAAGGTCTTCATTACTTTTACAAAGTGCTGTTGAGCAAGATGGTGTGCTTGCCTTCAGGGGGACCAGGCTAGCAAGCAAGAGGGCATGGAGCAGGCCATCTGGATTCTTGTTGCCCTCTTTATGGGAAATCCTTCCCATTAGAGTTCTTGAATGTTCTGAAAGCATGGTCGTTTTGTTTGTTTGTTTGTTTGTTTGTTAAATATATTTTATTGGTTTTTCACAGAGAGGAAGGGAGAGGGATAGAGAGTTAGAAACATCAATGAGAGAGAAACATCAATCAGCTGCCTCCTGCACACCTCCCACTGGGGATGTGCCCTCAACCAAGGTACATGCCCTTGACCAGAATCGAACCTGGGACCTTTCAGTCCGCAGGCTGAAGCTCTATCCACTGAGCCAAACTGGTTAGGGCAGCATGGTCGTTTTTAATGAGTGCACATGTCCAGGAAAGCTTTGCACTTCAAAGCCTGTTGCTAGTGCAGCTGCAGCATCGGCGAAGGAAGTACGGGGATGAGTGTCCTCTGGCATCCCTCTGCAGCAAGAACACGTTTCTGAAGGTGATTGCATACGGACACGGCCCCACACCTTTGAAGTACACTCAATGAGAATCAATTCAGGAACTTGCAGAGACTAGTTACCAGCTTGTGTTGATTCACATGGCAGAGAAGGGTTTAATTAATTTAATACATATTGGTCAATTCTTTGCTTTTAAACTTTACCTTTGGACCATCAGCAGATCAATATGTATTTTAATCTTCTTCTGTTTTAGGACTGGTTTTAAGACGCACAGCAGAGGCCCAGATTTCACAATCATTAATTGCTATTATCAGTCCCTTTCATTTCCCAAACATCAGCAGTTTCTTAAAATTTGGCTTTCATTCCTCTACTGAGTTATCTCTTCTTGTTTATCACTTGGTTCTGTAGTGTCTTTTAACCAAGCCCAGAGTTTACAACCAGCCAATACTGAGAAGAAAAAGATATGCCCTGAAATTCTCCAGTGATTCACCAGCTACCTGGCTTCATTAGCAGCTGCACACAGAGCTCAAGAAACAGTCTGGCCCCTTCCCTGTGGACGCTCTCAAGTACTGCCAAGGCCTCTGCCAAAGAGTAGAGGACTCAGATCATTTTTGTCTCTCTTTTAAGTACGTGCTGAATTATCATTTTTGGACCTCTAGTTATTCTACATGGCACTTAATTCACACACTCTCCATAGTGCATGAGTACTGACACAATGTTCTCATCACTTCCATGAAGCTGTATCCAATCCCACCCACTGCAGCATGCTTTCCAAGCCCCGGAGGCCTCTAAGATATCTGCACTACCTCATCTTTGTCCCAGGGCCCATGACCTCACTGGCATTGCCTCCTTTCTTCGTGTTGCCCATCTGAGCTCTGTTATTTTAAAGCCATACTGGCTAGTTTTGCTTGATGTGAAATTACACTGGGGTCTCTATAGCTGTCCAACTATAGCTACCCTGGTCTCAGTTCTGCAGAGGATTGGAAAGGTTCTGGATGAGAAGGTGGTTGCTGAACAGAGTTGCCTGCTCTCCCTACTTCAAATTTCTACTTTCTCTTGCAATTGGAGGTAAAGTTGACACAGTGGTACTTAATTTCCAACCCCACCCCCCACCCCCACTCCTCCCCCCACACAAACATATTTTAATTCTTGTCTCCCTTCCTGGGGGTGAAGGAACATGAATGAAGTGATTATTTTTGTTTTAATATATTTTATTGATTTTTTTACAGAGAGGAAGGGAGAGGGCTAGAGAATGAGAAACATTGATGAGAGAGAAACATCAACCAGCCGCCTCCTGCACACCCCCTAATGGGGATGTGCCTGCAACCAAGATACATGCCCTTGACCGGAATCAAACCTGGGATCTTTCAGTTCGCAGGCTGATGCTCTATCCACTGAGCCAAACCGGTCTGCGCGATGAAGCGATTATTATAGACTGTTCTCATCTCAGGCAAATACATCCATCTCAATGAGCAGATGATTATAAGTCCTTCCTTACACAATTATCTGGCATCACTCAAAGAGATTTCCCAAACAGTATTCCACACAATTGCTATCCAGGAACAATTGCCTGTGGTACTTTGAGAGCAAAACTGAGGATCTCTTTAAAAGATGCTAAGTACCTACTAGCTGCTTTCTAGAGATTCTGTATACTTTAAAGATCCCCCCCCCCCTCTCTCTCCCCCTTGTCACAAAATCTATAACACAAACTAACAGTCTGGAAAATTACAAATAATAATAATACTTTTTAAGAAAGCAAAGTCAGCTATTACTTGGAAATTAAAGATATGAGAAGAAAGAGAAGTGAAAAGGACTGGAATTTACTTGACAAGTGTGTGTTCCAAGCACTCCATGGCTGGGTTCACCAAGGGAAAAAAAACCGGGGGGTAGGGGAGAGAGAGACACCACAAGCTCAGAAAGTGCTTATTGTTTAAGGGGAAAGAAAAAGGATTCAAAAAAGAGGAATCTGTCAAAAAAGTAGGAGGACAGCTAGGATCATGTATTTATGTGGAAGCTCCACTAGGAAACTTCAAGAACCAGAAACAAGTCCACTGTCAAGTGCTGCACAAGAAGTGAAGGAAAACACGGGCATAATGAGGTGGGATGTATGGGTAGGAGGTGACCTGCAAGAGAGAACCGAAGTTAATGTTTCTTGAATGACTTTGCAGAGATGCCCATTATTTCCCCTGCACCCCACACCTCTTTCTTATAGAATCGGCCATGTCTTCCTCAGTCCCCTCTCCTTGCCTCTGCTGAGCCGGTAACAGCCCATTGGACCATCTCTTGCTAAATACAGATGACTACAGGCAGGTGGATCACAAAGGGTTTCAGTGAAAAGTTTTGTAAACCAGAGCTACGGGGACCCTGCCTGGGTCACATGGAAATGGAGCTGAGGGCGAGGAGAGAAGGCAGAGCACAGAGGGCAGCAATGATGAGAAAACAGGAAACCTCAGAACAGGAGAAAAAGGTCTGAGAAAGGCCCTTTGCTTCCACTGGAGCCTGGGCTGCACTACCTGCGAGGGGTAGTGATCTCTCTTTCTTTCCAATAATTTTGAGTGGGATTTGGTGCCTCATAATCCAATTACCTCATTGGAGACAGGAATGATTCTGTGCCAAATAGCTGTGTGCTAAAATCCTCTCACATGTGCTCACAAGAGCTCAACAAAAAGGTGTCATCATCTCTCTTTTCCTGAGAGAAATCTGAAGTTCATGAGGTTAAATAACGTGCCTAAGGTCCCACAGCTACTGAGAGAAGAGGTTCTGGATTCTCATGATCCCGTTCTGGGCCATCAACATGATACCAGCTCAGTTACTTGTTAACTGATAAGGAGTTCTCAGAAGCGCATAAAGACGAGCTAAGTCTGTGCTGAAATCTCCTTCTTTATGTTAAACTAGAGGCCTGGTGCACAAAATTCATGCATGGGGGTGGAGGGTGTCTCTCAGCCTGGTCTGCACGTTCTCACAGTCTGGGACTGCTCGGGGATGTTTGACTGTCAGTTTAGGTCGACATCCCTCTCACAATCCAGGACCACTGGCTCCTAACCACTGGCCTGCCTGCCTGCCCGATCACCCCTAACCCCTCTGCCTGCCTGCCTGATCACCCCTAATTGCTCGTCTGCCTGCCTGATCACACCTAACCACCTCTGCCTCGGCCCATAACACCTGAATTTGCATGACTCACACATCAACATTCCGTTTGATCCAAAGAAAGGAAATGTGTCAAGGAGCCAAGAGTTCCACAAAAGAAGTTTGCATTCTCCCAGTTCATGAAATAAACTACTACTACAACACGAACTTTATCAGAAGTTCTTAGAGACTCTAAGCCTTTTCAGTTATTAAAAGAATTGAAAGCTTTCCATTGTGCATGAAAAAGACGAAACTCCTCCCTTTCAAATTATTCTGCTTTATAGTACAATTCCTTCGGCTGGAAGGACAACTTCAGACACTTTTTCAAATAACCCCAACCATTTAATCTGTACCTTTAGGAAGTCATGCTGAGAGTATATGGAAAAGAAACAGACAGAGCCAGCCCAGGGGGATGGGCAAGGGGGGAGAAGGGTGAAGAAAAGGTAAGACATTGTTTCTGAAGTAGTAAGAATCTTCCGGCTGTTCTGGCCTACTTTAAAATGAGCTGGGTATTTCTATCCACAAAGGACACCTGACATTGCTTAGATAGCTACAACTTTAAACTTCTACTTGTCTACTCCAGACAGATCTTGCCACCTGTTTGTCACCTACATTACACATAAATCAGGACTGCTTTCATTAATTCGACACTTTCACTGGAAGTTAGGATGCTGTCATCACAAAATACTAACGATTGGGTAGCTTACAGCAGTATAAAGTGACTCAGGGCTTCTACTCTGATTAACTTGATATTCAGGAAACACTGTGTTGGACTTCCTCGGGGGTTCTCTTATGGAGAAGAGGAATTTTGCCTCCCTACAGACTAAAGAGAATAACACTACCGACTATTAAACGGTCTTAAAGCTGACAGTAGCGTCCATGTGCCAGGGTTTACATGCAGCCCCTACGGGTTGTGCACAGCGACAGACTGTGGCAAAGATGATACCCTCTGGGTTGTGCTTGCTGGCAGCTCTGGGTCCTTCGTGGAGTCTTGGACCCAGCACACTTCAATGAGAATATCACCACCATCATCTGAGAGCACAGCTTTCATTGCGACTGTGAATGGGAACTCTACTTCCTAGGAATCTTTCTACAGTCTTCACAGCACATGTTTAGAAAACTCTTCCTCAGCCCAAAGGAGAACTTAAGTGTAAAATAAAAGGACTTACAATGAGTTTCAGTGGTCAGTTACCCATCATGCTCACTCAAGCAAACTGTTGCCTTTAAACCTCAGATCCTAAATGAAATGCAGGGATTATCCAAGTTCCAGACCTTTCCATGAAGTTTCACTGCGAAAGCCTCTTACTTTCAGACCAGAAATGAGCTTAGAAAAAATCTAGGGAAATATATTTTGTTATTGTTGGAAGACAAAGGGCAAAGATTAGATGTCCTGCTATCCATCCTATGTTTATTTCTTATGGTGCTTTACAAAGGCATCCAATATGGCTTCATACATCTAGACTGCCTTTAACATCTTCCACTCAAACAGACATGTCATACACAGTAGGGTCCTCCTGAGGACCGGTGGCCTCCCCTTTTATTCTGGTCATCAATGCATATTTGCAGGTATCTGATTGCTCTTAGCACTGCAATCTGCATCTCCCTCAGATCTAAGTAGGACTTTATTTGATGCAGTTTCCTCCAGCAGCACAACATTTCTGGAGCCACTTCACTGGGAGGAGCCTGTCAACAATCAGCATCTCACTGACATTAACATCCAGTAAAAGACAATGAAGCATGACTCAATTAAACCGCAAAATGCAGTCTTCAGATAACATCAACCCCGTAGTTTCCAGACCTGTGTGGGGCTCCTGCTGCACTGCCAGCATTAAGGTCAGAGCGTTGAAACTGCAAGTCCACACGCCTCACACACCCACCACGAGATGTAGAGGAACGAGCAAAACTCTATTTTGATTTCTCTCCTTTGCACTGTATCCAGATATTTCACAGCATCTAAGAGGCAATATCAATATCAGTTAGGTCTCCCTACTGCAAAGATTAAGGACAAACTTTTCCTCTGAGATATCAATGGAAATTTAATTTGCACAGAAGATATAGTTTGGGAGACCGTTAGAGTCAGACCTGTCTAAAGCAAACAAACAAGAAAAGGCTATGGAGGAAGTGGTTCAGAGAAAATACATAAGCAACCCCAGGACATCTGATGTTTGGGTATGCCAACTGACCCATTTGGCAGTCAGGAGAGAGTCTTATAAAATGGCCATGGTTCAAGAGAAAAGATGCAGCTCTTCTACCAATACGCAAATGCACACATTTATGCCTCCACCACGAGGACTGAATGTTTTCCTTATGGAACAAGAGGCATTTGTTTTCTTTTGTTTTGTTTTTGCTGTGCTTGAAATATTTAACGCTGTAGGTTTAAATCATCAATATTTCAGGTTTCATTATATTGAACACAATCAGTTCAGTTAACATTTTTCTCTTCGAACTAAGCCATTAGAAGAAAAAAACACATGTTTTCACTGAAGGAAAGATAAAATAGATTCAAATATTATACAATAAAAATTTTCAAAGATTTTATTGTTTGGGAAATTATTAAATTCAAATATTATACAATAAAAATTTTCAAAGATTTTATTGTTTGGGAAATTATTAAAATTCTTTCACTTCAATTTTAATTAAAGGCATGGATAAATGACCAGGGACATACACTGAACCCATGGGCAAATAGTTAAAGAAAATTCTTTGGTACATTTAAGATTTATAAATCCCAAATCATTATTTTAAGCTATGATTAATATAAATTCTTTTAAGAGTAAATTTCTTTTGTAAATAAAGCTATAAAACTATGCCTACAAAAGTGGAATCAAATAAAAGCAATCATTTAAAGCCAACCTTAAACATAAAGTTAATACATTTGAAGCACCTTTTAAAATTATACCTTTTAAAAATTATACAAATTCATAGGTTGTCCTCAAAAACGTATATACACTTATTATACATTCTTAATTCTAATGGGTTAAATCTAAAAAGAAAGAAACATCAATTGAGCTATCAGCTGTTAAAGTATACATACATTTTTGGGGGAACCCTGTACTTATTGAAACCACAGGTTAATTTTTAAAATTATCAGGAATGATGGCATTAGAGGGTGATTAAATGTCCCAATATAGACAATTACAGTTTCTTATATTCAGAAGCCAAGAATCTACTCTAATAAAATAGTAATATGCAAATTAACCATCACTCTGAGACACCTAAGCCACACCCACCAGCCAAGCCACGCCCACCAGCCAATCAGAGCAACTGTGTGCAAATTTTGCATACACAGGAGACCGAAGACTAAAGACAGTGCAGAAGGAAGCCAAGTGCTGCAGAAGGGAGCCAAGCAGTGGAGAAGGGAATGGAGCCATGGCAGCAGAGACGGTGAAGAAGGGAGGGAGAAGTAAGGAGGGGTGGGGGGGGGAGCCGAGGCAGCAAAGACGGAAGTTGAGGCGGCAGAGACGGGAGTTGAGGTGGGCTTCGCTCCCTTCTCTGCTTCGCTTTGGCTCAGGAAGCCCTATTCTTGCAGGAATCTTCCTCCAATGGGCTACTAGTCTATAATAAAAGCATAATATGCTAATTAGACCAGACATCCCTTCTGGGTGAAGCCTGGGCTGCGAGGGAAGCCCCAGTCCTAGGTGCTAGAGGGAAGCCAGTGCCAGCAGCCAGGGGAAGGAAGGCCTGCTCTTGCATGAATATTCATGCATCAGTCCTCTAGTATAAAATGAAAACCTAAAAATTATTTGGAAATTCAAATGATGAAGACCACTGATTAGGATATCTTTTGTTTGAAAATATTGAAAGACAAATGTATTAATCCTTAAAAAGAACACTGAAAATTTACTGGTGGTATTAGTTTCCCATGGCTGCTATAACAAATTACCTCAGTCTTGTGGCTGAAAACAAATGTATCCTCTTACCGTTGTGCAGCCCCCAGGAAGACTGTTTGCTGGCCTTTGGCATTCAGCTGCGCCTGCATTCCTCAGCTTGGGGCCCAGCTCCATCTGCAAAGCCCATGGCTCCAACTGCACTGCCATCACATCGCCTCTGCTCAGTCGTCAAATTACCCTCTGCTTCCCTTCTTAGGACACTTGTTGTTGCATTTGGGGTCCACCCAGATGTTTAATCTCCCCATCTCAAGATCCTTCACTTAATCACATCTGTAGAGTCCCTTTTGCCGTGTAAGGTAACATTCACAGGTTCCAGGGATTAGGGTGTGGAAATCTTTGGGCTCATTACTCAGTCTATCACACTAATCCAAAAAATATATTTTACTTTAAAATCCCCAGCTCCATCCGAAGAGTTATACAAGTTAATGTTTTCTTGATCACCTTTACTCAGCATATGTCATTATTCCCCACTGGGAAGGTATAGCTTGTTCAGGGTGGCTTATCATCAGTGGACCTTTCAATGGAGCATCTGTCTCTGAGAGTATATGTAGTCCCTCAGCCCAGGCTAGAGAACCTGGGCAACATAATGAAGGGTGTTCATTTCTTTGAAAGATAGGTACAAACTTCACTATTCTTCCCATTACTGGTTATATGGATGAGTGAATGTGTTTTGTTTGTTTAATTAATGGAATAAGTGATCTATCAGGACAATTTTGAAAGTTTTTCTCCTCTTTAAAATGTGCTATTACTGGAAAACAGGCCTGGCAAACTGGAAATTGTGTGGGCTTTGGAGGTACAGCTCTAGGCTTGCTAATTACTAGATTCTGTGTGATCTTAGGTAGCCAAATGCTTAACATTTTAGATGCTCAGTTATCTATACAATAAAAACCCAGTGGTCGTAATGTTGTAATGACCAGACTGGTCACCAGGAGGCTGTGTGCTCGGCGAGGCGCATGTGGATGGGCAGGGACTTGACTCTGGGTCCCAGGTCTTGAGCAATCTGCCGAGGGTCTGGGTCTTGCATGATTTCTTGCACTGTGTCACTAGCTTATCTATAAAATGATGATGCAGGTACCTACTCCAGAGATTTATTTTGAGAACATTGAAGTTTTGTTATAATGGCTGGTATAGAATATAGTTGCTCAATAAATATTATTTACTTTCCACCTTTTGTATTAGAAAAGTTGTCTATAAAAGGTACAAAGTAGCCTTAACTGGTTTGGCTCGGTAGATAGAGCATTGGCCTGCAGACTGAAGGGTCCCAGGTTCAATTCCGGTCAAGGGCATGTATCTTTGTTGTGGGCACATCGCCAGTAGGAGGTGTGCAGGAGGCCGCTGACGGATGTTTCTCTCTCACCGATGTTTCTATCTCTCTCCCTTCCTCTCTGTAAAAAAAAAAATCAGTAAAATATATTGTTTTAAAAAGTACAAAGTAAAACAGGATCAATTTACCATTGTTCATATGGTGTATAGGATGAATTCAAATATAACTGGTAAATATAGTAATATGAAAATAGTAATGATCTCTTTAAGCACTCAATAGAAGCATATATTATAAATATAAAAAAATACTGTTACTAAGTTGGAAAGAGTCAGACATTTGGTAGATTAAAGTTATCATTCTTCTATTTAAAAGGTTATTTGTCTATATCAATAAATTACCAAGTTGGCAATTCCTGTAATTTCCTACACCTCTTTGTATTTATTATGTTATTATAAAATGTTTATATTAAAAACACTGCCAATGCCTCATTCACTAAGTGTGACTTAGGTATCAAAATAGTAACTTTGACAATCCCTTTGATAGTGATGGACCTAGGTATTTTTTCTAAATGACAGAAGGTTAGTAGGAAAATCCACATACTAAGGTATAAAATAAAACTTTTCTTCCGCTACAAAAGTATTTGAAGTCATTCTCCTGGGAAATGTCTAGTTTTTGTATTTTTACATCATTCTTAAGGAGGCAAAGAAGCTGATAGAACAACTGTCCTGGCGAACACAACATGGATCTCAAACATGTGCCCAGGAGCAGTCTATCCTTCAGATCTCATAGCATATGATTAAGTCTTCTCCTGCTGGTCTGAGTTCTGGGGAAGGAAGCGGCATATGGTACAGCAATTACATATTTGGTAATGAATACTGATGATCACTCAGAAGGCTCATCCTTCCATCTCTATGGCCTTTAGCATCTAGTTGGTTATAAATGTGACATGCTTTGGTTTAACAATTTTTTTTACATTTATAGTTCAGAATTTATTGCATAAAATGTACCTGGAAAATCGGATACCCACACATATGAGGAGACATAGACATTTATTTTTGGTGTTATCCTGTTAACAGATTGTAAAATTAAGACAAGAAGACCAAAGTCTGTCCAAGGTAAAGTTTACAAAAGTTCTCATTCCTCTTAAACTAGTAGGATTAGAAACAGATACAACACAAACATACGCGCACACACACACGGAAGCATGTAAGTGATAGAGGGGGGCGCTGTACCGGGTGAGAATTGAAAGCTAAATGATGTTACATGAACTAAAAGCTGCATATCAATTTCTATATAGACAGATCTTAATCACTGTATGGACTGGCAGAAAAAGAAGTGTTTTTGAAATGTGCAGAAAGTATTCCATGATCTGTAATAAAACAACAGCATTTTCTGTGTTACAATAAATTTGCAAGTTGAATTTCATTCATGTTACACTGCACAGGGCATATTCTATGATACTCAAAATCCAGAATGGGTAATAAAGAGAATTCCAAGGAAAGAATTCAGAGAAATTTGGTTAAAGATGTAATTCTACTCCACATAAACAGCTTTCTAAGGATTTATGAAATGCTAATTATACTGCCCAGCACTATAAGAAACAGGAATGTGCCACAATAGTGGTGTGTTACCTCCAATGGCACCATCACTTGGCTAATCTGGCTAACAACATAAACAGTAAGTACACAGATTTTATTTACCAAGGCCAATTAAAAAAATTCTCAGAAGTTGGGAATATTTGAATCAAATGTCACTGTAAAGTGAAGACAATATAGATTTCATAATACATGCTGTTATTTTCTAAAGTATCCGGAGTAACAAACTCCATAATGAAAAGTTATATAAAATATGGATTTTGTATCAAAACTCTTCATCAGAAACTACAGTTCACGTCAGAAGTTAATATCACTGGGAGTGAAATGATTAATACAAAAACAGATACATATTACAAGGATCCTTTTGTTCCTCACTTATCATGATGCAAGCTGCGAGGATTTAACCTTTAAGGGTTAAAGAGTTTAATCAATGTCAATGTCTGATCTTCTGAAGGCGATAAAGAACAGTCTGTCTAGCGATACCCCACAGAACATCAGTTTGTCAAGCCACAAAGCACCCAAAAGCTTGTCAAGTAACTTACCAGAAACCTCTTTGTGGTTAGAACTCAGCTCCTTCCTGCTTGACCTATTATTTGATATTTGACCACTTGGTTGCAAGACACTTGCTCTTTCTAGCTGAAATGTCACTGGGGCATCTTGTCAGCTCCCCGACATCTCGGCCTGACATACAATTTTACTTTTATGTGCTACAAGGCAGAAAATGCAGGGCAGTGGCCTTGCTTTAAATTCCGTCTGCATCAAAGATGGGCATCAGTCTCGGGTCCTACCAACAACAAAACAGAAAGGGAGTCTATTTTGAAGGTCGTAACAGCCATTCCCTTGAAGTTTCTCAGCGTACACTAAGTATGTTACCTGCTGTTCTGCTGGGGAACTGTCCTTAAAAGGTGCCTGAACAAACCACAGAAACCTTCCTTGCACAATCGCTCCACTTTCCTATCTGACGTAGGCAGGCCTGATAAAGGATGAGTTTTCAGAGCCTTCAGGGACCCGATTCGGCAGTTAACTGAACTTGTTCAAATGGGCAAGTGGTATCATGTAGCTTTACAAGGAGCAACCTGACCTTCTCACATTGACCAGGAGTGACATTATTGTGCAGGAGGAAAAGCAGTCACATCATTTCTGTTTTGCACAACCTGCTTAAAGTTTGCAACTAAATGCTTGTCTTCAGTTGAGCTGACAAGAGAGAAGAGGGGGCTCAGTGAACCATGGCAGGGCTGCCATGAAATGACAGGAATCATTGGCATACATTTCAAATAGCTCTCTCAATCCTATTAAAGTATTGCAGTCCTGCTTTGAAATAGACAAGTATGAAACAACTTTGATAGATAGAGACTAAAATGGCTTATTGATTTTTTTAAGTCTGAAGGAAATTACCCAAAATGTGTCATTCCTTAACATTTAAAAATATGTTACATAAAAATGAGCAACTGTGATAATAAATAAAACTTGAGGGGGGAGGGAGTTGGTTATTTCATTGTTTAGGGAGACACAGATACCTGCACACATCACGATATCACACAATTTTTAAAAACCCACTGCCACTTGTGTTGAAACAAAAGTCAACTGATAAGAAAATCCCCCTTCAAAACAATTTTAATTGTACTGTTAACTCTTCCTACATTTTTTTAAAATTTCATAATGTCATAATCCAATCTGAGCTGGTCTTTTGGTGTTAGCAGACGTAGTTACTGTAGAGGAGTGAGATGGTGTCAGGGGTGCAGAATTTATAAATGTCTCCTTTAAGAAAGTGTAAGTTGTATCAAGTTCAGCTTTCAATGGCAAAAACTCCGCAACACCAATTGTGTCAGCAGGAAGAGCAGCTCTTGAAGGAATTGAGATATTTGAATGGTCTCGTGATCCTGCCTGCAATATGAAAAAATAATAATAACTCTTAAACAGAGTTCAAAACAATAAACAAAGAAGTATCATTTATATAATCCAGAGATTTTCAACCTTTTTCATCTCATGGCACACATAAACTAGTTTCTAAAATTCTGTGGCACACCCAAAAAAAAAATTACATTTTTTTTTGCCGATTTGATAAAAAAAAAACAGGTATAACTTTTTTTTCTTTAAATATATTTTTATTAATTTCAGAGAGGAATGGAGAGGGAAAGAGATAGAAACATCAATGATGAGAGAGAATCACTGATCAGCTGCCTCCTGGATGCCCCACACTGAGGATCTAGCCCACAACCTGGGCCTGTGGCCTGACAGGAATCGAACTGTAACCTCCTGGCTCATGGATCAATGCCCAACCACTGAGCCACACCAGCTGGGCAGGTTTAACTTTGATTCATTCACACCAGACAGCTATTATTGTGTTGGCTGTGTTCATTTTTCTATTTGACACTCTAAGGGAAAAGAGGTCATTGTCCCTAACTAGTCAGATATTCCATGTTTTAAAAATTCTTGCAGCTCACTGGCTGAAAATCTATATAATACACAAATATTAAATTATTAAAGGCCCAATGCACAAAATTTGTGCAAGAGTAGGCCTTCCTTCCCTCGGCTGCTGACACCGGCTTCCCTCTGGCACCCAGGACCCAGGCTCCCCTCCGGCCACCAGCAGGCACTTGGGATCAGGGCTTCATCCCAAATGATGTGCAGTCTAATTAGCATATTACCCTTTTATTATTATAGATTTTCCAATTGTGACTGCATCTTTAATTTGTTCTATGTCATAAACAATAAAACTGTATAAAACTTTTATGAAGTTATTGGATTCCAGAATGAATGCAATCAGGCACCTTTACCTCAGCTTTCATCCACTGGCAGTTCACAGAAACCAACGTTATTGGTGTTTATTTCCTTGTGCCATATAATACACTCTATATTATATGGAAGATTGCACTGCTTAGATAATGAACTATAGATATTTCCATTTTCTAATCTATCAGCCTGACTTATGTAATTGACAGACATAGCACAAAGGAAAAAAGTCAATCCTAGTGACTTCTAAAGAATAGCACACAAAATGCTAGCGAGATAAACTTTTTGCCTTTCCTTTAATAATAATGCTACCATCCTGTTTTAATAAATACTGGTCTAGCATAAGCATTTGGAAATCATGTATCAAAATATGGGATTGCAACAGGAAAACAATTTGTCTCAGATTTTTAAAACATTACTGGTATCCAGAAACTATTAGAAATCAAACTTACAAAATCCACACACTCATGAAGTACTTGAAAACCGAATTAATATCTTGAGAAGCTATACATTTAAGCCTTAAGTAACATCAGTACTCAGTAGTTAATATTTAACTTGAGCAGAGTCTTACCAGTAAAGTGGATAGGACTGTTTTACAACAATTATAGATAGTAGGAAAATAGTGATCAATTGTACATCAGAATTTTCCAGATTCTCAGCAAATAAATGTTGCCGGGATGAGGTTAGCCTAAAAACTCATTCTATCCTACAGAATTTTTCCAATAAGAAACATCCCTTTTGGTAGATTCCCTTACAGTTTTGATAACAATATAGTGTGAACTCTTTCTGGCCCTGCTTTATTATGTCATGCTATATAAAACCGTTTCTACCTGTGAAAACAAGAAGGAGGCTATGGCTGGCCGTAGGAAAGTATTAGAAATTCAACTGTTGTATGTGTTATCATTTTTGTGGATTTAAAAAAAAAAAAAAAAACTACAGCGAGAAAAATCAATGGCTGCATCTAACACCTAGTTCAGCAGTTTTCTTTGATCTCTGTTCTTTTGATTTCTTGATACTCCACTGCAAGCCTACTGTTGACTGAAACCATCTCTCTTTATAAAGGAAGTAAAAAACACCATAAATGGCCACTTGGATGGCTTCATGGAGAGGGGTGAGCTTATCCCCACAAAAGGACACAGCTCCCCATCGCATTAACCCTCGTTAGCAGCGCTGATGGGGTTTCCTCTGCCCGACCTTAGCACAGGGCTGAGCATATCAGTCCAGGACGGGAACAGAGAGAGACGTCACGTTTCGTCAGAGGCTGGACGGGTACCCTTTCTGTGCCTGTACTGCCATACTGCCGCAGGAACCACACTTTCTGATTTTATTTTTTTAGCTGCATGTCTGAACACGTGTTATTGCCTGATGTTGCTGCTGTAAAGATAACAGTGCATTTACTAAGGTATTCTGCCACACCTGGGGGGTGGGGTCCGGGAGGGGAGCTGCCAGAGCCGCCGATGGTGCAGCCTGGTTCTCTGCTTAATAAAACTTAGTTACAGCAACAGGGTTCTCTATTATGTTGAAAGAATATTGTCAGGCAAGGCTTCAGAAGTTTGTGGTTACATCTTTATACTTCAGGTACGGGTCTGAGAAAACGGTACAAGAAAAGAGAGGAGTGTACGGAAGCGGGCGAAGGCAGGTCAGGCATTCCCCGAGGGTTTTTCTTCAGACGAGCGAAAGATAATTGTGCCAAACTGACCGATCACTCCTGTTTTGCAATGTTAAAGAAATGGATCTACAGTTTACTCGGATCTATATTCTGTACTTGAGGTTTCCTTTTTTGTTCTCATGACTCCATCAACCCACCACACTCCACCTCGGGAAGGTGGCCCTTTAGGGAGGCTCTAACTCTCCTTTCTCCTCGAGATGCTACGGCTCCTGCTCTCTGCAAAGGGTCCTTCTTTTGTCTTTTCTCACCTTACTTTTCAATACGTCTACTTTCCACTATGTTGTCTGAAATCTTTTCATCTAATATAACTTTTTTTTTACTAAATAACCTTGAAACGGGGTGTTGAGCATTCCTCTAATATTTCCAATTAGAGGCTCACTTTTTGCACACTATCATCTGACCTTATGCCCAAAACATAAAAAGTAACTTAAAAATATGTTTCTTTAAAGGTCCGCACCCCAAAAGGTATGTCTTCCACCGAGTAAGTAAATTTACTTTTGTGTAAATGAAAACATCATTTTTTGTTACTAGGGTCATTTGCTGTACTCCAGTCTGACTTTAAGTTCCTTAACAACTTAAAAACAAGCCAGCAAAAATTCTGATGAGACTTTATTTCAAAATGAGATGTTAAAAACCAAGTAAATATGAACTATTTTCTCTTGTTACAAATAATATCCAGGACTACATCATAACACTTTTAATATAACACAGAGAGTAAAAAACAGTTAAATAACTTTTTATCAGAGACCATTAAAAGTTAATATTCTCCACCTGATTTTATATTTTAAATCTGTAAAGTCTATTGTCATTTAAACTACTTTTTAAACTGCTGAGGTGTTCTGGTAGTCTCTCTTATAAATCTAAATTTAAGCAATTTTTCAAAAAGAAATTAGTTTCCTGAAATAAAAGCTAGGTGTCATGTGAATCTTTATGAGAGTGCTTTTATTTGCTCAATAAGCTGTAAATGATTCAATTTGAACTGTTATAGTCCATCAGCTAAATATATATTCACAATACAAAATGTGTCCACGAAATTTCTGCATTTTAAGAATTTTATGAAATATAGTAATTGAACATGTCCCATAGCCATTTTTCAGGACCTTAATATCTTAGTTTTCTAAGACTGTTTTCCCAATAAAAAAAGTAAATAAAGCATTAGTCTAATAATAAGATAATCACTCAATAAATTACCTATAAATCAAAGCAATTTGCAGATCAAGGCTCCTGAAACAATGACACTAAGCTATTTGTCTCCTGCGTAGCATTTATAATCAAGTTGAGTCTCTCAGAATCTAACATTATAAAACACTAGGGGCCTGGTGCACAAAAATTTGTGCACTTGGGGTGGAGGGAGTCCCTCAGCCCGGCCTGTGCCCTCTCACAGTCTGGGACCCCTCAGTGGATGTCCTATGATGGCCCCAGTCTGCCAGGC
>PVJC01014200.1:0-36815 GCA_004026665.1 Murina feae | reverse complement strand
CAGCCTTCTAACTACTAACGAAGCCTCCTCTGCTTCACCTCGCAGCGTCTATAATGAAACAATTGTTACTTTTACTGGTTAGGCCGGAGCTGCTCTTTCCTTCAGCTCCGGAGGATTCTATGATTGTTACAATGTTTCAAAACTGCTAGAGGCAGTTTAATCGGAGCTGAGCTGAGGGGCGAAGCTTCACTTTCGCTGCAGCCGCAATGGAAAGGGCTGTTTACTCAGGTCCGGGAGTGGCGGCCGCCATGTTGGCTGGGCTAATTTGCATACCGCCGCTCTGATTGGCTGGTGGGCGTGGCTTACCCTGTCTCGGAGAAACGGTTAATTTTAATATTTCGCTTTTATTAGTTTAGATGATAATAATTACCTGGTCTTTTTGGTCCATAGTGACTTTTTATAAAATCAGATGTCTGTACTTGTATATAAGGATTTCTTTTACCAAGAATTAACCAATCAGACACAATCTTATTATACCACTTGACCAATAAGGTGCTACACTTCTCTATGACATATATATTTATGGTTCAAGACAGGGCATTCACACCAGATGGCTATTGTTGTGGAAGCTCTTGTTATTTGGTTCTTTTAAAATCTAAGGGAAAAAGGGGTCCGTGCACCTGATTAAATAGTCAGGTGTTGCACGTTTCATAAATTCTTGCTGGCAAACTGATTGAAAATTGCTGCGCTAGATCTTTGAAAATCCTTTTACCTTAACTCGCCCAATACCATTTGTTAAGAAGTACTTTCCCCCCCTCAGTATTTCTATATATATCTTCCTAAGTAAGGCAGAGTTTTAGTGGTTTCTAAGTGGCTCTCTCAGTCAGGTCTTGACTGATGTGTGAATTAGCGTGGTGAAGGTGATTGAAGATAAATAGGAGAGTTACTTTGCACTCATAGGGTTTGTCATAGAGTGGGGAGAGAACACAGGTACTGTTAAGTAAATACAGATATGGAACATTTTTTATTTTCTTAGCAGCAGGTATAAGACTATTTTGTGAAGAGATTTCTATCACCATGTTGCCCAATGATGCTTTGGATGATAATTTTGTGAGCTCACATCAGGACAAAGGCTGAGTGAGCCTCCAAGGTCTGGCTATCAGCTGGGTCCCAGGCTTCCTAAAGAAAAGAAAGCTCTCACCCTGACCGGTTTGGCTCAGTGGATAGAGCGCTGGCCTGCAGGCTGAAGGGTCCCAGGCTCAATTCCAGTCAAGGGCATGTACCTTGGTTGTGGGCACATCCTCAGTAGGGCATGTGCAGGAGGCAGCTGATCAAAGTTTCTCTCTCATCGATGTTTCTAACTCTCTATCCCTCTCCCTTCCTCTCTGTAAAAAATCAATAAAAATGTATATTAAAAAAGAAAATAAAATAAAAGAAAGCTTTCTGTTTAGTGGAGGGACATTTGACCAGTGTAGGGACCTCTCTGCTTGGCTGAGTACTCACTGTGCAGGGAGAGCAGAAGGTTTCTGGGACACACCTGCTGAGAGGGGGACTTGAGGAAGATAGGAAATAGCTAATAGGAATTTGAAAATGATTTTTAAATCATTGAGAGTTTTTAATGTCAAATACCTGTTCTACAAGTAATAACATTTTCTGTAAAATAAAAATCTTTGTTTATCAGTTAATTTATTAAATGGACTTTTGGAGAAATGTTAAGTGTAGTTTTGCTTATGTGTTGGTGCCAGGTTAAAAGAGAAACTGTTGCAGAGATTTTTGGAAACCAAAGAAATAGAGGAAAGCTGACGTTTGGGTGCCAGCAAGATATTTGATGTGGCATAACTTAACCCCAAAATTATACCTCCCTCCACAAGAGTTTAGAAAAATGAAAGATTACTTCTCGCTGTATAATTAGAAGGTCCATTGAGACAATGGCATTTGAAATAGCTTTCTTTGGAAAGTGAAGCTTATGTTTTTGAATGTTATTTTGCTTAGCAAATCTAAACTAATAAAAGCGTAATATTAAAATTAACTGTTTCTTCGGGATAGCCTAAGCCACGCCCACCAACCAATCAGAGTGACTGTATGCAAATTAGGCCAGCCAACACGGCAGAGGCTGCAGCCCTGGGCTCCGCCATCTTGGGAGCCTGGGTCCTGGGAAGGTATCTGGGGCCCTGGGCCAGCAGATGCCTTCCCCCGCGGAGAAGCTATCGGGGGGAAGCGGGGACCAGCCTGGCGGGACCCCGCAAGCCCCCTCTGGGAGGCCGATCGGGGCCGGAACGGCCTCCCAGGGCAAGCGGGACCCCGCAAGCCCCCTGCCGGGAGGCCGATCGGGGCCCCAACGGCCTCCCGGGGCAAGCGGGACCCCGCAAGCCCCCTGCCGGGAGGCCGATCGGGGCCCCAACGGCCTCTCGGGGCAAGCGGGACCCCGCAAGCCCCCTGCTGTGAGGCCGATCTGGTGGCCAGCAACACTGGAATGGCCTCCCAGGCGGAAAAGCCTGGGGGGTGGGGGGACCCCATGCCCCCTCCTGGGAAGCCTATGGGGTGGCCAGCGCCACTCCATTGCTTCCCAGGCAATGGCCCAGAGGGTCAGTGGGAGCTGTGGCCAGCCTGAAAACTGCCCTTGGCCCCTCATCCAGGCTGGCCAGGCACACCAGCAGGTGAGCATCCCCAGAGGGGTCCCAAGCTGTGAGAGGGCACAGGCCGGGCTGAGGGACCCCCTTCCCCCACCACCCCAGTGCACAAATTTTTGTGCACCGGGCCCCTAGTAATATAATAAAATAATATCGATAGTAATATGCTCCTTGTCAAACTGCAAGATATATTAAGGTAATCATTATAAAAATTTAGGATTTGTTTTAATAAGCAAAAACATTGTAAAAGTTCTCTAGAATAATAAATATATGACCAAATATTCAGAAACATTCAATGTTAAAATGCAAAATACAAATGAATAACTTAGATATTTCTTTTTTTACAAAAAACATTTCAGTAGTGATGTTGAGAAGAGGCAGACCAATGCTATCAAATTCCTTGAAATATACAAATTGGGCTAAAGAAAGCATCAGAATTGAATTGTGAAGGGATAGATTATTTAATAAATAGTATTTTTAAAATATATTTCACTGATTTTTTCACAGAGAGGAAGGGAGAGGGATAGAGAGTTAGAAACATCGATCAGCTGCCTCCTGCACACCTCCCACTGGGGATATGCCTGCAACCAAGGTACATGCCCTTCCCCGGAATCAAACCTGGGACCTTTCAGTCCACAGGCCGACACTCTATCCACTGAGGCAAATCGGTTAGGGCTAAATAATATTTTTAATGCTTACTATATACCATTTTGAAAAAACAAAGAAACCACTCACAATCTAAGTCATAGCATTTCATATCTTAACTAATAAAAGCGTAATATTGAAATTAACTGTTTCTCCGGGACGGGGTAAGCCATGCCCACCAGCCAATCAGAGCGGCTGTATGCAAATTAGCCCAGCCAAGATGGTGGAGGTCTCAGCCCTGGGAGAAGCGGTGTGCAGCACTGGGGTCCCGCAAGGCAGATGGAAGACCTCTGCCTTGGGGGAGCCAGGAGGGGAGGAACAACCTGGCCAGAGGTGCAACCTGAGGGGGGAGGAGCCAGCTGGCCTTTGGCCGCTGACAGGAGGAGCAGGTCTGGCCGGCGATGGCAGTAGGGCAGCCGAGGGCTGGGGGAGGGAGACAGCCCAGGCCCCTGAGGCTGCCCTGAGGCCTGGAAGTAGATCTGTGCCCCCCGCAATGGATTTCAGGCTGCAGGGCAGCCTCGGGGGCAGAGGGACTGAGCCAGCTTCGCCCCCGAGGCTGAGGCCCAGATATTTGTGTAAACGGGGCACACAGCATGCACAGAGGTGTGCCCTCCGTGTGTGCTGTGTGCCCCAATGGATTCCAGGGTCCCAAACTGTGAGAGGGCACAGGCCGGGATGAGGGACCCCCCCCCCCCACTCCTGCCGAGTGCACAAATTTTTGTGCACCGGGCCCCTAGTCTTACATAAAAAATCATGTCAAATCAAATAATCTGTATTATAAAAACCCTTTGGCTGTGATGCCATCACATCGTCACTACCAAAGACTGGTCACCAGGAGGCTACACACCGGTGGGTGGGGCTGGTGTGCTGCAAGGAACCCCGAATGGCTGAGGACTTGACTCTGGGTCCCATGTCCCGCCCAGCGCAGCAAGAGTCAGTCTGGGTCCAGCATCCTGCCTGGCATGGTGGGAGTCACTCTGGGTCCCATAAGCACAGAGGGTCTGGGTCTCGCACAATATTGTGTGCAGGGCCTGTAGTTTGAAAATATAGGAACATCTAAAGTAAATAAAATGTGACAACTATTAAATTTTTATTTTGAGGAGAAATTTTTGAAGCAATAGAAGTCATCGAATACTTGAGTCCCTATCTTATCTAATAAAAGAGTAATATTGAAATTGACCATTTCTTTGGGACGCCTAAGCCACACCCACCAGCCAGTCAGAGCGGCTGTATGTGAATTAACCCAGCCAAGATGAAGGCCAGAAGTCATGGAGCTAGAGTAAACAGGAGGCTTCTGTTGCACCAGGAGTAAACTGTCTGCCTAGGTGGACTGGGCCTCTCTCTGCTCATGGCAACATAGTTGCAATTATAGAAGCCATGGAGCTGTTGCAGACAGGAGGCTTCATTACCTGCCTAGTCCTCGGCTTAAAGCAAAAGTTTCAATTATAGAAGATAAATAAACCCCAGAAACCCGCTTCCAGCCATCCTTGCTGGGACGTTGGGTCAATGGGAGCTGTGGGTGAGTGAGGACCAGGGATGACGATCAGGCCGAGTGCAGGCCAGAGCAATGCTGGGGGCGGCTATCTATAGGTGTAATCAGCATTACCAACCAGTGACAGAAAACAGAGCCTGACTCATATCCGTAAGCAGCATGAGGCCTTGGTTGTTGGTGTGTTCACCCATGGGTACACACTCCCTCTTTTAATTGGGTGCATCAGTGAAAACTAATGATGAGCTTCAGGACTGTGGCACGCAGGTACACAACTGAAGGGGTGATTCCTGAGCACAGGCACACTGTTGAGTGTCTTCCAAGAGTGTATAGGCTGGTGTCTCACACTCACATAAGCCTGAAAACCTGAAAATGGCCCTCAGCCCTGCACCCAGGCTGGCCAGGTACCCCAGTTGGGACCCAAAACCTGAAAGGGCTGTGGGCAGTCTGAAAACGGCCCTCAACCCCTCACCCAGGCTGGCCAGGTACCCCAGTAGGGACTCAAACCCTGAAGCAACTGTGGGCAGCCTGCAAACAGCCATCAGCCCCTCACCCAGGCTGGCCAGTCACGCCAGCAGGTGGACATCCTCTGAGAGGTCCCAGAATGTGAGAGGTCACAGGCTGAGCTGAGGGACCTCCCGAGTGCACAAATTTTTGTGCACCAGGCCCCTAGTAATTTCTATAAATAGGATTTAATGAAATAATAATTTGAAGGAAAAGAGAGTCCATTTTGGATGGCAGCAGTTGAGGGAAGCACCTTAGGACCAAAAGTGGTATTTAAGGGAAGGAAATGATTTGTTCAGAATAGGGAAAATGGACAGGAGGGTGTGTGAAGCATCTTGCCATTATGCAGGGCGGAGTGACCCAGCTGGCTGCAGGGAAGAACTAAGGGGTCAGATTAGGAAAGGCCTTGAGAATCAATCTCACGAGTACCCTGCGGCTAGGAAATCATTTAGAAGGTGCTGGAAATTTGGTATGACATAAAGATGGAGAGAAACTTGACTTATTTTTGTTTTCAATTATTTTCTTCCTATTTGCTCACCTGGTGTTTTGCCTTTTCAATATAAATCTCCAGAAAGGAAAACCCAAATCTTTCTTTGCATGAAAATCTCCTTGCCAGGCTTGCTCTGAGTGGAGAAGGTGGGATCTGCGCACAGCAGTTAAATCAACGTTAGAACCAAGAGACAGGAGATGCGCAAGCACTTGGCATAATTGTTTTGTGCCAGTCAGCACCATCTATTTCTGATTGAGTACATTTTCAACTGATGATTCTGGCGCTGTTCAAGATAAGGTTTGTCTTGCTGCAGCTTGCAGTTTCTGAAATAGTAGACATTCTGCAGTGTAATGAAATATAGGGTAACACTCTGCCCTTCCATTGATAATTGTAGCTCTAGGTCTGATAACTGAACTCACTCATGACCGTGGCACTGCAACGAGACAGTGGGAATGGTGAGATCTTGGATCAATGTTTATAAAAGTTTTTGCTAAATTCTAGAAATGATCAATAGAAATGGCTAATACTTCTAGCTATGTATATAAATATAATAGCTACACTAGTAAATTACATGTGTCTTATCATTTGATTTTTGAAACAACTCAGTGAGGTCAGTGTCCATGTTACCTATGAGGACAATGAGGCTAGAGGTGAACTTGCCAGGATCACAGAAACGACTCATGGCAGAGCTAGCATTTGAAACCTACAGTGTAGCCCTAAATCTCAGGCTCTTCGCCACTGCATCATATTGTATCCACCACTCACTATGGGTCGAATTTTCCTTATTTGTTAAGATTCAATTAAGTTTTACCTCTGTCTCATGAATTCTCCAATCACTCACCTGATTTACTCACTAGGCTTTTCGCAAATTTTACTTGTACTTTTACTATTACTTGTATATAAGTGTTACTTTTACTGTTACTTGTATATAAGTGTTCTACCACAGTATAATCTGCTTTATAGGTTTAAAATAAGGATTGTAGATTGCAGACTGCATTGGGCCAATTTTGATAAACTGGCACAACATTTAAAAAAGTAATTTATTTTGAATGCCTCCGCACACAGCATGCATTCTACAGTCATGTAGAGTTCCTACCGCTCTCTAATGTCCTACACTTAGCGAGTTCCCGTTGCATTTCCTGCCTGTCCTCACAAAGGTGTTTGCAGCTGAGTTTTGTAGCTTGTGTATTTGACCATGTACCTATTCTCCCTTCTGTTCTTCCTCCTTCACCCATCCCTAAACTCACCACTAGATTAAAAGTTCTCTGAAGTTAGAACCAGGTTTTATTCATCTTTGATGTCCATCATCATGTTCCACAGAGCCGAGCATATAGTAAGCAATAAATAAAAAATGAATTTATACATTTCTTGGCTTGTTTTTTTTTCAATAATTGGGATTATATAAAATTTTTATAAAAATAGAAACGTTCCAGCCCTAACTAGTTTGGCTCAGTAGATAGGGTGTCAGCCTGTGGACTCAAGGGTCCCAGGTTTGATTCCGGTCAAGGGCAAGTACTTTGGTTGCAGGCACATCCCCAGTAGGGTGTGTGCAGGAGGCAGCTGATAGATGTTTCTCTCTCATCGATGTTTCTAACTCTCTATCTCTCTCCCTTCTTCTATAAAAAATCAATAAAATATATTTAATATAGAAGTGTTCTTAATGTTTCCAAAAAAAATTTCTGAGAGGACATTATCATTAACCTTGACATAAATAACTTTAAAATGGCTTGAATGGCACTTGTTGATTATCCCATTAGAACTAACTTTTGTTTAAAAAGACATATATTTTAAAGAAAACCTTGCCTCTCAGAAAAGCATTTAAATTTAGTCAAATGTCTATTTGAGGAGCAGTATCATTTTCAGAGCATTTTATGAGTCTAGATATAGTCATGAAAGCTGCAAGTCTTTATTTTCTACCTGACAGCATTTTATCTTTCTACTCTGTAGTAACACTCAACTTGGAAAACAATCTACACTAGCCAATACCCAACTGTTACTTATAAATCACTAATCAAGCCAACTCTTTAAAGAATATCATGCAATAATTTTCACCTTTTCTTCTTTAGTGAAGTCAAAACCAATGATGGGGGGAGGTGGGTGTTGGAGGGGTTAGAGGGATTGAGCAAAAAGAAGAAAAAAGCCCTGACTGGTTTGGCTCAGTGGATAGAGTGTCAGCCTGTGGACTGAAAGGTCCCGAGTTCGATTCTGGTCAAGGGCATGTATCTTGATTGTAGGCATATCCCCAGTAGGGGGTGTGCAGGAGGCAGCTGATCGATGTTTCTCTCTCATCGAAGTTTCTAACTCTCTATCCCTCTCCCTTCCTCTCTGTAAAAAAACAATAAAATATATTTTTTGAAAAAAGAGAAAGAACTCATGGACATGGACAACTGTGTGGTGACGGCAGGGGAGAGGAGGGTAGGTATAAATGGAAGAAGGCCTGGCAGTGTTAAATGGTGATGGAAAAATTAAATTAAATTAAGATAAAAAAGTTTTAAATTTAAAAGTTGTTGCCATCAACCCAATTCCCTTGTTTTTGTGAGATGCAGAATCAGAAAAAATTATAATGTTAAAGTACTTGAAATTATTTTTTTTGAAGAAAACTTAGCCCTCTGATCAATATTTACAACATTCTAAAAATAATTTTGTTCTATAATAGATTCACTAAGTATATTATGGTCATGATCCAGCTTTAATGGAATATAAAACTACCTTAGTTAAATAAAATATGTTTTGAATGTATTGCTCCTAATAATTATTATTTGATTCAAATTGTCATTTAGTTATTGGGCAAAAACTGAATTTTTCAAGCTATGAAGGCAATACACTGAAATAGAAAATAGAAAATATTATGTGCACTAGAATTGAATATAGGCAGTAGTGTTTAATCAAATATTATTACATGTAAACTGGAATCAAGAAACGTTTTTTGTTGCTCCATGAGATCCATTCACAGTGTGGATGGTCTAAGTTTAAATCAGTCCTAGTTTATTGTACTACTAGGGGCCCAGTGGATAAAATTTGTGCACTTGGTGGGGGTCCCTTAGCCCAGCCTGCCCCTCTCACATACTGGGAACCCTCAGGGGATGCCCGACGGATGGCTTAGACCTGCTCCCTGCTCCCCTTGGAGCTGGCTCTGTCTCCAGTCGAGGCCTGAGGCCTGACAAGGGGACTCCTAGCCCCCTCTGATTTCTGGCTCTTCCCCTGCCCCCTCCAATTGCCTGCTCCACCCCTCATTCCCCCCACCCCCCTGCATCCTGTGCCACCTGCCTGGCCAACAGGCCTGGACACTCCAGTTGTGGGGCTGAGGGGACTGGGCGCTGCCATCTTGTGGCTATGGGCACCACCATCTTTGTGATGAGGTGATAGTTAATTTGCATATTACTCTTTTGTTAGATAGGATGGATAGAAATGAATAAAAATTTCTTTAATTCCTGGACCAATTATTTAATATATATGAAATTAAAGTTACACAGTGATTGTCATGTATGGCTAGAAGCAGTAATCACTTCAGCTTTTGAAATAGACCTTGATTTTAATATTATGCTGGATGCTTAATTATAAAGGACTAGTTACTTGATGCATGAAACTCATGCAAGGGCCTCAGCCCTCGCAGCCCTGGCTTCGCCCGGAAAGTTGTCCCGATGGTCGTTCTGCTGTTTGGCCTAATTAGCATATTAGCTCTTTATTATATAGAATTATTAGCAGAGAGCAAAAGGACTACAATTGACATAGGGTCATGCAGACTGGAATATTATTAGCTATCTAATCTTCAAGTCATAGTTTTCTCTCAGGTTGACATCTTCCTTCAGTATGAACTGTGTAGATTGCGTTAATAGGGCTACCAGTTTTCATCTTTGACATTTTAGCAAAAAGTCTGTCTCTATATTGCTCTCTCCTTTTTTTGGTTATTGTTGTTTGTTTTCTGGTTATTTGCTTGGTTGGATTTCTCCTACTAGTGTTCTATGATCTTTAGAAGTTGAGCTTCATAATGTGACCTCTCAAAATCTGCTGTATTGGCTAATAAGTATGGGTCGATAAAACATAAGCAGGATTCAAGATTAGCAGATTGCTATTTTATTTCTTTGGCAAAGATAAAAATAATAAAATAAATGTATTTTTAAAAGGACTTGGGATGCCCATTTAAAATCTTGCAAATTTCACAGTAAAGCTGCAATTAGGCAAAGAATCAGTGCTGCCTGTTACACTTTTCAACAGATGATAGGAGTAGTCAGGCATAAGCAAGTCTGTCTTTCATAATGTGGGTGCAACATTGTCTTAAAATAGCACGTATGTTGACTTTTGTCATGTTAACTGTGGGAACTTGGGGGGAAATACATTTAGGTACTTGAAGACTATAAGTTAAAAGATAAGGCCAACTGATACTGTGAACAGCGTGCCTGAGAGGTAAATTGCATAGAGAAACTAAACATGACAGGCTTAGATAAAACACTTATTATGATTAATACCAGAAGTAGTAACAAGCTCATTTCTTTCTGTAGTTCCAGGAAACCTCACTTTTGCCTGATAATGTTTATGGCTCCAGTTCACTCATCCAATGTCCCACACTTTCTTAATGGCAGTCTACTAATCTGTGAAACATTGAGACTTTAGGAATTCTTGCTTCTCTGATTTTCACCTTTCTTTAGAAGATTTACAAATCATTACTGTCAAATTCCCACATTAAGAGCTTAAAGGAAGTAGACCAATACTCACTGAAGCAAACCAAGCTTTAATATCATTTCTTTCCTTAAAAATAGTTAGATGTCATCTGCTGTTGGTTCTTGGAATTAAGTAAAGCCATTTCACCCGAGTTATTGCCAAGGGGAGCAGATGAAGAAGACTAATCAGATCAATATTTGGGAACTCATTTTGGGCATATATGAAAGGTAGCAAGAGATGCACAATCATAGACTTCTTAAAGCTGTAGAATTTGGAAGTTGGGAGAAAATATAAAGGTCTTATGTAACCCACTACAAATCTATTACGTATCTGACATTTTTACCCATGAGGAGCTCTTGAGGAAGCACTTTGATTTTCTAAACAGCTTTATCCTTATTCAATTCTAACTAGGATTGATCTGACATCTATCTATGTTGCTCTAACAGGCATCCTCAACATACGGTCCATGGGTCACGTGACAGGTGTTTTTGCTGCCGCTGCCTGTTCTGCTTAAAATAAGATACTAGGGGCCTGGTGCACAAAAATTTGTGCACTGGGAGGTCCCTCGGCCTGGCCTGTGCCCTCTCTCAGTCTGGGACCCTTCTGGGGATGTCCACCTACTGGCGTGCCTGGTCAGCCTGGGTGATGGGCTGAGGGGCGTTTTCAGGCTGCCCACAGCCCCATCATGTTTTGGGTCCCTACTGGGGTGCCTGGGCAGCCTGGGTGAGGGGCTGATGGCTGTTTTCAGGCTCGCCAAACCCCCCAGTAGGGACCCTCACCCCATTGGGGTGTGATCAGCCTGGGTGCGGGCCTGAGGGCTGTTTTCAGGCTTTCAGGCTGCCCACAGCTCCCATTGACTCAACATCCCAGCAAAGCTGGCTGGAAGCAGGTTCTGGGGTTTATTTATCTTCCATAATTGATATACTGTTCCTTTAAGCCAAGGCCTAGGCAGGTAATGAAGCCTCCTGTTGGCTTCAGATCCATGGCTTCTATAATTGAAAGAATGTTGCCTTAGTAGACTCTAGGCAGGCAGTTTCCTCCATTGCTAGTGCAATGAAAGGCTGCTGTTTGCTTCATCTCTGAGGCCTCTATAATTGAAACAATGTGGCAACAATGTTGCCTGGAAGCAGGAGAAACCCAGCCGGCTGGAAGACAATTCACTCCTGGTGCAACGGAAGCCTCTGTTTACTCCAGCTCTGTGACTGCTGGCCTCCATCTTGGCTGGGTTAATTTGCATACAGCCTCTCTGATTGGCTGGTGGGCATGGCTTAGGCACCCCATAGAAACAGTCAATTTTAATATTACTCTTTTATTAGATTAGATGTGCAGTGTGCTAGGAATTTGTTCATAGTTTTTTTTTTAACTATAGTCCGGCCCTCCAATGGTCTGAGGGACAGTGAACTGGCCCCCCTGTTTAAAAAGTTTGAGGACCCCTGCATAACTTTGACCTGCTTGTTTTAGTTTGGCATCTTGTCAATCTACAAAAAAGGCAATTCTTCAAAACCTATCCATTCCTCATTACCCTGCTTAACATGCAGCAAAGTGCAGTGGAAAGTGTATTTTATTTAATAAACTATATTTTTTGTAGGTAGTAATTTTTAGTTGATTGATATACAATCAAATAGAGAGTCATCAAAGAAGCCCTAAAGCTTAAAAGACACACACAGATATATTAAGATCTGTTGCTGTTAAAATAGGTCTCCATTTGAATTGTTGAATTAAAAGAATTTATCTAGGACTTAAAATTAATCTCATTATTATAGTCCAACTAATGGTTCAAATGTTCCAAATTAATGGGTCTTACTTAAAGTCTTTCCTCCAAGTTCATATTAATGTATAAAAGAACGGCATTTGTAATGATATACCTACATAATTTAACCAAGTACATACTATACTCCTTGGCACAGACATAGCCGGCATTTAGTAAACACTGCATGCAAACTACATGAGAATAAGGAAACTTATGGGTCTTTATGTATTTTTAGTTCTTAGAACAGTGCTGGTGTGCGAGCACATAGTAAGCACTCAAGAATGTCTTGTTGAATAAATGAATAATAAATAGATGCATGAAAAACTGTTATTTCATTAGTGGCTGAATGTGGGAATAGAAACTCATAAATGATGTTACAGGTAAAAAGAGGCAAGACCTACAAAGTAGATGTGCCCATGTTAGGAGGTATGATTTCTCCTGTTTCCAAAAAGAAGGGAGCCTGCAGAGAGAGTCAACAGAAAGTCAAGAGCAAGCTGTTGCTGTTTTTCTCTGTTTATTTCCTTTCTCCCAACCTTGGCATAGAAGAAGCCAAATGTCTTAATTCTCTTCATAATTTCCCTTGGTCAATAGCAGTAGGAAAATTCTCATATAACCAGCAGGGAATGGGAGTTTCAGGAAAAGCTGACAGACATTAGGCCATTTTATTTGGATTTCACCAGCTTTCCATTTATACCCTCTTTCTGTTCCAGGATCCTATCCAAATACCACACTGCTTTTAGTCATTATGTCTTAGTTTCGGATCAGGGAGTTTCTCCGTATTTCCTTATTTTCATGATCCTGACATACCTGGAGAGGTATTTTGTAAAATGTCTTTCAGTATGCATTTGTCTGATTTTTCTTTATGATTATACTGGGATTTTATTCTATTTTAATCGAAACATTTTAATGTTTTTGACAAATTTTATACATAAATCCATGTATGCATGTATGTATGCATGTATGTATACAGTAGGCTTATCCCTTCCTCCTTATATACATTTTCTTTTCTTAGTTAAAATACAGCAAATAATGTCCAGCCAGTTAACGACCAAAATAACCTAACAACAAAACAACCTTCAACTTCATACTCCACATTTCACAATTACATTTTGTTTTAAAATAACATTTTGCAAATGAATCAGTTCTGTTTGTATTTCCACTGTTCTGGTCTTTGTATATCAAAGTGTCTCAGGTCATGAGGAAGACTAATCAGATCAACATCTGGGAAAGTATTTTGGGCAAATGAGAGTGCCCTTCCAACTTCCTTTTTTAAAAATATATATTTTATTGATTTTTTACAGAGAGGAAGGGAGAGGAATAGAGAGAAACATCGATGAGAGAGAAACATCGATCAGCTGTCTCCTGCACACTCCCCCACCAGGAATGTGCCCACAACCAAGGTACTTGCCCTTGATGGGAATCAAACCCGGGACACTTCAGTCCATAGGCCGACACTCTATACACTGAGCCAAACTAGTCAGGGCACCCTTCCAAGTTCTGTTCACAATACCACCAGTGCATGCAGATTGATTTCTTTAGCTGTCTTTGGTGTAGTTTGCTTTTATGCCTATGCATGATTTTTATGGACTTTAATCTTCATTAGTCACTTACTGAGAATTTCTTGTTTTATTTGCCCTTTACTCAATATAAGAATATTCATTTTTAGAGAACAGGACACATACACTATAACCAGCATTTTATTTTATTTTTCAGTTAGATGAGTTCTGAGATGAGAAGCCCTCTTTGCCAACATTCTTTTTCATTTCATTTTAATCTTCTGGTCTTCCTTATATTTATTTCTTCATTCACCAACTAACTATTGGGTGGCTGTGAGTATAGTATGCGCTAAGAGCCATCAAGATACTAAAATGAATCAACTATGTATTAAATTAAAAAAAACTTGCAGTCTATAAAGGGAGATTGGATATATGCAAAAACAAATGTGATAAAGTACACAACATGATGATTACTTTTATTATTAGTGTGTATGAAGCATTTTAAAACTTGTAATGGGCATAAACATCATTGCAGACGGTGATAAAGATGATGTTTGAGGTGGTCTGTGAATGCTTGGACACAGAAGAAGAAAACGGCATTCCAGATCAAAGTAGCAGCGAAAAAAAAAAAAAAATAGGAGTGTGCAAAATCTTTCCTTGATTCAGAGAGTAACAAAATGTTCATTTAGGCTGGATAGTAGGGTGAATAAAAATAAGTAGCAACAATATCACTATGATTAGGAACATGCAAATTTAAATCACAATGAGCTATCACCTTATACCTGTTAGAATGGTTCATCATCAAAAAGATAAGCGGTAACAACTGCTGGCATGAACTTACTGAAAAGGAAAGCCTTGTGAACTGTTGGTGGGGTTAGAAATTGGTGCAGAGACTATGGAAAACAGCATGGAGGATCTTCAAAATTAAAACTAGAACTACCGTACAAACTAACATTACCAGTTCTGGGAATATATCCAAAGAAAACAAAACATTGACTCAAAAAGATATCCGCACCCCCGTGTTCACAGCAGTATTATTTACAGTAACAAGACATGGAAGTAACCAATTGTCCATCGTTGGATGACTGGATAAAGAAGTCATGATACATATGTATATATATGAATAGTATTTAGCCCTAAGAAATAAGAAAATTTTACCATTTGCAGCAAAGTGAATAGACCTTCAAAACATTATGCGAAGGAAAATGTCAGACAAAGAAAGTAAAATACCACATGCTCTCCCTTATGTGGCATTTGAAAATAACAACAACAAAACACACCAAAAAATAATCCCCAAATTCATAGAAAAAAGAGATTAGACCTGTGATTACCAGAGGCAGAGTGGGGGTGGGGGGTGGAAGGAGGGTAAGGGGGATTGAAGGAAGCTGTCAAAAGGTACAAACTTCCAGTTATAAGATAAACTAGAAGCCCGATGCACGAAGATTCGTGCAAGAATAGGCTTTCCTCCCTCTGGCTGCCGGCATGCGGCTGGCTTGCTCCAGCAGCCAGTGCAGCGGCTGCAGAGGCAGGGAAGACTGGAGAGGTTGGGTGAGCTAGGGCATCTCACTTTTCCATTGTGAAAGTGGGATGCAACTGCCCCCCTTCCTCCTCCTCTTCCTCTTCTGCCCTCCCTCCACGCCCATCGCCCCTCCCCTCTTGATTTGATGAGATAGGGAGGAGAGAGATCTGATAATTTGGGTTATTGTGTAGTTGGCCTATTTCATCTATTCAAAACAAAGCTAAGCTGCCTGCCTCTGCCAGCAGGGCCACCACCATTGTCCCTTGGCTGGCCCAGGGCTCCCGGGCGTGCTCTCTGTGCACCAAGCGAGCTCCTGTGCGCTTCTGCAGGGCTGCTCCAATGCTAGGCTTTTGTTTACCAGAGCAGTGGGGCAGGGGTGGGGTAGAGAAAGATCAGACACTGGGAGCTACGACCTCAGGCACCCACCAGAGGGTTGCCTCTGAGGCCGGGAGTTGGGCCACAGGGAGGCTGCAAGGACGATTGACAGGTGTGGAGCGTGGCCCTGAGGAGGTGCACAGCCCAAAGGCCCAGACTGGCCAGGGGGATGGGGCTGCACCATTTTTTTGTCGGGTTAATTTGCATACTTGCTACTGATTGGCTGTGGGGTGTAAGAAGTGACAGTTAATTTCCATATTTCTCTTATAAGTAATAGGGATATAATGTACAGTATAATGACTATAGTTAACACTGTTAAAGGATATATAAGAGACTATATGCTTTAACAGTGTTAAAGGATCCTAAGAGTTCTCATCACAAAGATTTTTCCCCCCTCTAAAAGACGAATGTTAGGTGAGCCTATTATGGTAATCATTTCACAATATATGTAAATCAAGCCATCATGCTGTCTGTATATCTTAAACTTATGCAGTGATGTATGTCAATTATTTCTCAGTAAATTGGAAAAACAGAAGTAGTAGGAAAATAGTTTGTAAAATTATTTTTGGATGAGATGAAAGACATGTCCTAATGTTTAGGGTAAGAATTTTGGGTTTTGTATTGATGATAGAAAATGGAAAAACATTGCAGATTTGGACATAGATAGTGTCACAATCAGAAACTGAGATGGATTAGAAAATGGAGACTCTGGATCCTGGAAGGAGTTGAAATGTTTTTGGGGAGACAAATCATCAGCTTTGGCTTACGTTAGGTTGTATAGGTTAGGTAGCAGTGGCCCAAACACACAGAGGTGTTTATGAGTTGTAGAGTAGGGGATGGATTCAAGAGATGATGTTATAGGATTAAAATATTGGTTGATAAATGCCATTTCCCTGAGACCCTGAGCCATGCCCCAATCCACTGGGTGCTGGTACCTCTGTCCAAGTCCAAGACACCCTCACAACAGCTGAAGGAGTAGCATCTGGAGCATGAAGGCCACTGCAACCTGACTGGTGATGTGATTCAGTACGGCTTATGAAATAGTGTGACTATCATGCTTGACATACAGAGTTTAGCAAAATTAAGTTCAAAATACCATTTCTCCATTCTTGTCTCCTTAACTTTCTGAGAAATAAAATGATCAGTAAGACAAAGCAATGCAAGTCAAAGCAGAGCTATAGCACATGTTCTGCTTTTAGCAGAATGAGATTTCTAGATGAGATTAAGAGGTTGACATTTTCAATTATAAATATACCATGCCTATGTATCAGCATTGTAACTGTGATTGGGAAAATATCAATTATATCTTCTATCCAGTCAAATTTACTGATAAATGTCACAGTTTAATCATCATAATATTTAATTGTCTTGTCATAGTTATGATATCCTTTTGCGTTTAAATTAAAAATTTTAGAAAAACAGTATATATCAACAATTTTATAATACATAGATTTAAAAAAAATCCAATTAGCTACATTATTTGTTGCTAGTTTAGTTGTTATAATTCTCAGGAGATAATTTAGACTAGATGACTAAAACCCAAACATTGATTTCCCTTCTTGTTTTTAAATAATCTTAGACATATTTGTTATTTTTGGGGGTCTCCATTATTCTTGTGAATGGTTATTACCTGTTAGACCAACGTGAAAAGTGGTACTTGAACAAGAGAGAAAAGTAGAAAGTGGTAATGATTCAATAGGCTCTTGATTCTTCTGTTTCAATCCTTTGGGAAGTCTCTGTATAATAAAATAGTGTGTGTTAAATTTGTATATCCATGATTAAGTGTGCAGTGTCTGATTCCAGTTCACTCTTCCACTGAGCTTAAATATGACACATGTGAAAGTGGTAAACACAAGATAACACCTACTTTGGAAGTGATGAATACAAGAGCAGTTCATAGTTGTTGAATGAATTTATCATAACTATGTTTAAAAAGCTTTTAATGTAAAGCTATTTATTTGCAAGAGGCAATTGAAATTATTAAATTTTTTTATTTTCAAGTCTAAATATAGACAAACGAGTGTGTCCTGTTCTAGTTTAATTCAATTTCAAAAAATATATTAAGTTCCTCCCATGTGCAAGACACAGTTCAGGGCACTTCAGAGAAGATAAATATGAAGATGTGTTAACTTATGTGAGGGTAATACAAGAAAAAGAGAAATACTCAAAAAGCTTCAGTACTAGATAAATATGATTTTGTCTTGAGATACATACACAAAATTACATTGAGAATTAAAAAATGAAGAATGTACATACATTTGGAGGGATAATACAGATGCCCACCAAATTGAGCAATTACTATGTGGCAGGCATTGTGCTGAATGCATCATAGGGATTGTGCCTTTTACCACTGAGATAGTTATAACCGTGTCTCTATTTTTAAAATGAGTAAACTGAATCTTGAAGAAATAAAGTAAATTGCCTAAGGTTGCTAGTATAGTAAGCAGAGAAATTTAAATTCAAACATAGATATTATGATTTTAAAGCCCAAACTGTTTACCAATTTATCCTCTTACCTTGATTCAAGGTTAAGAAGAAGCTATAATTGAGAAAAGTTAGGATCCATGACTCTATTTGTATTAAGGTTCTTCAAATCCCAGGCCTGTCACTTAGCAAACCATCTGAATAAGGTAAAGCGTATTAGAGAAATAAAATATTTGCTTGTTTATTTATTTTGTATCAGAAATAAGCTTTAGAGATACTGCCAATTGACTGATAGAGTTAGAATAAAAACAAGATTTCCTAGCACTTGTCTTTAATAAGCTAAATATCTAGAAATCTAGAGACAGAATGAAATCTGAGGACAGAAAGATGGAATGGCTCTGAAAACTATATTCACGAGATTGGGCTGGACAGTATTTTTTGTGTCTCCAAAAATGGTGCTATTGATAAGTGCCACATGTAAAAAGTAGTAAAAAAGGAAGCATAGGGTGGTTTTAACTTTAGTTTCCTCTGTAAAAGCACTATAATTATAAATTATGTTAGGGCTTAAAACGACTTATATGAAAGAAGCATACATACAATAATTTATCAAATTTTTTTGTGAATTGATTTACAATAAAAAGAAATGGGAAATCATTTAATTAGAAAAATAAATATTGTTAAAAATAATTTAAAAACACTAATATAAAAACTTTTTTAGACTCTATTAATTAGAGAGAAGAAAAGTAGTTTAATTCCCAGTATTAAACTGTTAATAACTTATGCAATGATTATTAATTGAGTATTGTCTATTAGCCTGGAACTCTTTTAGGCACTGGAGTAATATTAGCAAATCATACAAAGTGTCTACCCTCCTAAAGTTTATATGAATAAATAAATATTAATGAACATAAATGAATATCTAGTCATCATGCTATATCCTATGGATAAGTGCTATGGAGAAAGCTATGCAGAAGTCAATGGAATGCAGTGACTTTTAAAAATATATGGGAGTAGGGATCTTGAAATTCTAAGCTGACACATGATCATGCTATTATTGCTTCCATGTCTTCACACATTCCATGATAAGATATTTGACTAAGAAACCATCAGGGTCAGAGGCCATGAAGAGCCCTTTGCATTTGGGGCATGGGATTTTGTGATTTCACAATTATTATGTCACTAACACTGTCAGATTCATTGTATTTAGATCAAATGAGCTACAGTGCATTAAAACCTTCCATTTCCTGGTGGGGAAGATATTTATAAATTTATTAGTCCATTAGTTCTTCAGTGAAGGACTAAAATGTTACTATCCAGAGAAAGCACTTTAAGTGACAGCAGGAGGAAGTGAGATTAATATTTAGAGTCATAATCAGAAAGAAACTTGGGGGAAAGTAAACAGAGGCATAGGATAAATATTAGTAAAAGTTAGAAATAATTTAGTTAATGTTTTTATCTACTTAGGACTAACTTCATTTTTCTAGTGGCAAGACATTTCCTGTAGTCATTGTCAATTTGTAGAGATTGACTAGAATCCTTGAAATCTATAAAATATAAAAATAAAGAAATAGCTTCATATACATGTATAAATAATGATATAATTTATCCAATGGAGATGATGAAGAAAGAAAGAGCAAAAAAGAAAGACCAGATTTTATAGGTAAAATGGGATTCTTGTTGGGAGTGGACATAAAATCAACTGGATAGAATAGTTGAGAATTTTCTATGGCAGGAATATGTTAAAAGTTAATAATTATTTAAGGAATGGAATAAACACACTTGTAAATTTATACAGCCACTATGAAGTATAGTGTGAAGATTCCTCAAAAAATTAAAAATAGAACTGCTATATGACCCAGCAATTCTACTTCTGGTATTATATAAAAACAAAACAAAACAAAAACACTAATTAAACATAACAATGAACACCCCTATAGTCACTGCAGCATTATTTACAGTAGCCAAGATATGGAAGCAATCTAGCTGCCCACAGATACGCAAATGGATAAAGATGTGGATATATAAAGGATATCCCCTCAAACTGAATGCACATACTTTGAATAACTATAAAGGCAGTGTTTAAGATACATTTCATTTTCAAAATTGAGCTATCAGTTATTAAAGTATGTATACATTTTGGGGGGACACCCTGTGTATATATGCACAATGAAATATTACTCAGCAATTAAAAAGAATGAGATCTTACAATTTGCAACAATATGATTAGACCTAGATGATATTATGCCAGGTGACATAAGTCAAACAAACATAAATACTATATTACTTACTTATATATGAAATCTAAAAAACCCACACACAAATGAATACAGAACAAAACAGATACAGACTCATAGATATAAAGAACTGGCTGATGGTTGCCAGAGGGAAGGATTGGGAGCATAGGTTAAATTAAAATACCTAAACTAGAGGAGAAACCAAGATGGCAGCATAGCTAAACACCTGGAATTGCTGCCTCACACAACCATTTCAAAACCACAACGAAAAGAAAAAACGGACACCACCCAGACCCACAGGAAGGCTGGCTGAGTGGAAATTCTACAACTAGAAAGAGACTTAGACTCAGAGGAGGTGGGGAAGTAAAGTGCAGAGGTACGGAGGCGCACGAAAACGGCTTGTGGAAAGGGCTTGCAACTGAGGACACGGTTCTCTTTTTCAGTCCGGAGGGAGTCACAAGCTCCCGATGGCTCTGAACTCCAGTTCAGACAATAGTGTGATGAAGGCCTGGGGTGAGATAGGGGCTGTGTGGTGGGGGGAAGGGGAATGGGGCACATCTGTAATACTGTCAACAGTTTTAAAGAAAGAATACATTGAAAAAGCTCAGATTAGAGCATAATTTCATCTGATGCCAACATAATTGCTATTCCCATTGTACTGTTGCTGGAGAGAAAAATTGCTTTCATTGTTCTTCTCCATGTCTGACGTAAACATTTTACCTAGCAACTCTCTGGCCTTGGCTTGATTTAGCTGTTATTACACATAGGACACTGCTGATTTAACATCACTAGCCCCACAAATAGGAGATTCTTTTCTAAATACCTTATACTATGCTTAAGATGATTTCAGGGAACCTTAGGAGACCCAGTCTCTGTGCCCTCCTTCTTCCCTGAGACAGGTAGGTGAGGATTTGTTTATTGCTTTCCTTTTAAACCCATACTCCTATAAGATTGTACATTTACCTCTGGTCCAGAAAACAGAGTTGTTTTAAGCCAGTAAATCTCAGAAGCCTAAGCCCAAACCCCAAGACTAATCATTTAGTGTTATACAAGAGCCATGTTCTTATTACATAACCATTGTACATTTCCCACACTGCATTCAATCAAAGAATTTACAAAGATCAGGAAACCCTATGGGGAGCTATAGAAATACAAATTGAAGCGAAGAACAGTAAAACCCTGCTGCAGAGTCATCTTGATCAGATGAAAAGCGTCAAATCTGTGAGAACACCACAGACTCAGGCTTTAGAATTTTGAGCATCAAGTTTTAATATTATGGCTGTGTAGAATAAGTATACATTGTTATCGCAAATGCTGCTATCCAAGCACCATGCACCTTGTTTGTGAGTGGTAAGGAGAAAACTCCTTGCCAGGAATGTTGTAAGTCAGGGAATGGCTCCCAACACAATTGAATTTATTTATCAAGTCATTATAATTTAACCATTTGGCTCTTTTCTTCTGCTGAATGTGAGTTTCTGAAAACAAAGACCGCTTACTGTTTGTCTTGTCATCTCTGATGCCCAGCACCTATGTGGCAGATAGGAAATACTCAATAAAAATAGAAAGAAGTAATAGATAAAGAAATAAGATAAAAATTATTCCTTAAAGCAAAAAAAATGCATATTTTAATAATTTAGATTTAGATTTTTAATATATAGAAGGATTTTCTAGAATGGCATAATTATAGCAACAACATTTTAACTTTAAAAAGAAGGAAGCTCTAGAAAAATAGAAGACATGCACAGATGACACTTCTACGAGCTACCCTCCTATTGGTGGCTTCTCAGTTCTCCTCTCCCTCTCACCTGCTCTCCACCTACACTGCTGGCTCAGAGTGGACTGCATTAGTGGGTTCCCTTGCTTCTGACTTCTGGTTGGATTAGACCAGGGCCTTCATAAGCAAGAGACCAGAAGGCAAGTGAAGAGTGAGTCAGATTATTTATTCTGCCTACTTCCTCCACTCTGGGTCACAGTGGGCCAACTGTATACCTATTTTAGGTGGGCTTATCCAGGCCCAATTCTGTCTCCAGGTTCCCACACCGTTCCTTCCATTCACCTCTTCAAACTGCTGTAAAAGATACGATCAACAGTGTTGAGGCTTGTTTCTCAATTTCAACTCATATATTTATCACTTTTGCGTTGTATGAATATAATTCTCTAGGAATTCTTTAAATTTTGTTTTATTTACATTTCTCCAGGAAAAAAAAAATAGCATGGTTAGTGCTAATCTGAAACCTTCAAATACACATTTCACTTTCATGTTTCTGCATGTCTATGAAACAATGTTTTAAATGTAATGTTTCTTTGGCATACAATAATCTGTCGGTAGGAGAGGCTGCTTGTTTCTTACATAATCCTATTTCCACATGAAGTAGAAACATAACATAATTACTATGAATCCAAAGTTATTCAGTTTAGTTAGAGATTCAAGACTATGGGTTCTGTAGTCAAACTGCCTGGGTTCCAAATCTTGACTCCACTGCCTAGTTGAAAAAATGTTTAATGCAAATTATACTTTTATACAAAATATTCTTATTGCTTTCAGAGAGGAAGGCAGAGAGAGATAGAAACATCAATGATGAGAGACAATCATTGATCAGCTGCCTCCTGTACCCCCTACACTGGGGATCAAACCCACAATCTGCATCAGGTGCATGTGCCCCGACCAGGAATCAAACCATGACTTGCTGGTTCATAGGGCAACGCTCAAACCACTAAGCCATGCCGGCAAGGCAGAATTTTTTAAAAATTTACTTAACTGATTCAGTTTTCTTCTCCATAATAAGTAAATTAGAATAACACATTTATTGTGCACCAGTAAGGATGAATATAAAGCACTTAACTTAGGTTCTGGCAAAGGGTTAACACCTAATATATTTTCTGCTATTATTTGCAGCAGAATCCTGTCATCATTAGGGAGTGTCCATTATCTATAATTTGCTAAGAACCCCGATTTTTAATATTTTAATTAATCCTGTGCACATCTTCCCAAAATGTATCCCATTCTTCTCTGTATTTTTTTAGATAAAGGCTACCTTGTCTTGGTGACCTGGTTCATTTTAATAGACATTAATTATTATTGATTTATGATACCATTAGAAGATAGTAAAATGTTTGCTTTTGTTCAGTTCTTTATTAAATGCCAAAAAGGGAGCAAAATTGATCTATAACCAAGAACGTGTTAGATGCCAATTCTGAAAGCACTTCCAGGTTCTCTATGAATTATAAGTGCCATGGAGTGCTATGGGCTTGCATGACTCGAGAAGGATTCATAGATACAATTTCAGCTAGACCTAGAAAAATGTACTTGTGTTTATTAATCCTCAGATGAAGTGAATCCATATACACTGTCAGCTCACACAGTTTCAGTTGAATACTCCCCAATGGTCACCTGGGGACAAACCTATCATGCCAGAGAAATGGAGGCTAGGAGAGCTTCCTAACAATACCAAGCACAGACTGTGCTTTTGAATAAAGTATTTCAGGCCCATGTCCTGGCATCAAACTTCCCCTCCAAAGAAAGTAAATATTTTCCCTTTCTCCCACCTTTGAGGGCAGCACTAAGATTATGTTGGAGAAGGAAGAGAGGAAGTAGCACAAGGTACTTTAACTTATGTTTCAAGAATGTCAAACAAGACAGAGGATTATTCACTCATAGGATGTGTCAGTTCTCTGCTTTGTCTGTGTATGTTTTAAATGGATCCTGTGTTTAAGGGTTAAAGGATGTTAGGATGACTGAATTGTTAAATATTTCTGTTTTGCAAGGAGCAGAATCAGAGGAGTTAAGCTAAAAATCCAAACATGAAATGAGCTTCACAAATAATTCAGACTGTTGTTGAGGTGCAGAGTCTAAATTGAGAGAGAAAGAGAGAGAGAGAGAGAGAGAGAGAGAGAGAGAGAGAGAGAGAGAGAGAGAACACCATGGGAGATTAAAGCAGGAGGGGAAGCAGAGAGCAAGAAGAGCAAACAAAGAAACAAAGCTGGCCCCTTCAATGGCAAACACCTGTGGCCAAACAGCTTTGTTCTTTGGTGTAATAATGGGGAATTATAAACCTCCTATGGTACTTTTGGAGAAACTCTAAAAATCATTTTTCTAAATTCAGATTAGGTTGACTGTATGTGGATTTAACATGTCTAAATCAAAATGATTTTCAGGGATATGAGGAATCTAAAGCACTTGAAATAATTCCTGCAAGCAGGCAAGAAAATATTTTTAGTAGATCTTAATTAAGTAAAAGAGATTATCAAGCAATAGATATAGTTTAATTTATTACCTTTATACTAAAACTAGAGGCCCACTGGGGTGGGGGAGTGAGCCTCAGCCTGGTCTGCACCCTCTCACAGATTGGGACCCCTCAGGGGCTGTCCATCTGCCGGCTTAGGCCTGATCCTAAGCCGGCAGTCAGACATCCCTCTTGCAATCTGGGATCCCTTGCTCCTTACCACCTACCTACTCCCTCCTTACCAATAGGCTCACTGCTTCTTAGTGCTCCTGTGGAGGCGGGAGAGGATGTCTCCACCACAGCTGTGCTCACCAGCCATGAGCCCAGCTTCTAGCTGAGCAGCACTCCCCCTGTGGGAGTGTACTGACCACCAGGAGGCAGCTCCTGCATTGAGCGTCTGCCCTCTGGTGGTCAGTGCACATCATAGTGACCGGTTGTTCTGGTCATTCAACCGTAATGGTTGTTTAGGCTTTTATTATATAAACTAGAGGCCTGGTGCACAAAATTCGTGCATGGGGGTGTCCTTCAGCCCAGCCTGTATTCTCTCTAATCCAGGACCCCTCGGGGGAATGACTGAATGCTGGTTTAGGCCTGATCCAGTTTAGGCAGTCAGACATCCCTCTCACAATCCAGGACCACTGGCTCCTAACTGCTCACCTGCTTGCCTGCCTGATCTACCCTAACTGGCCCGCCTTCAAGTCTGATCACCCCTAACCACCTCTGCCTGCCAATGTGGTCACTCCCAACTGCCCTCTGAAAGCCTGGTCACCCCCAACTAACACCCCCCCCCCAATGGTTTGGTCAACGCACACAGCCTGCTGTTCAGTTGTTTGGTTGCCCCATGCAGCCTGCTCTTTGGTAGTTTGGTCACTCCTCACTGCCACCCATGCTGGGCTGGTCACTCCACGCAGCCTGATGTTGTCGTTTGGTCATCCCTCACTAACCCCCTGCCAGCCTTGTCGCCCCACTCAGCTTGTTTGGTCGTGCATTTGGTTGTTTCAGATGTGATAGCCCCTGCCTCTTTATATATATAGATTATTTGCTAAGCAAAGTTAAGCAATCCTCATGAAGGCAAACATAAACTTCTTTCAAGTATTTCATGTACTGTTAGTCTCAGCATATCTGTTGCTTACATTGTTTAAAATGTCATTTTACATTTTAAATCAGTTTCTCTTCTTTCTCCCTCTCTTCCTCTCTCTCATTCCCCCCACCTCCAACACACACACCTGTGTAGAAATGTAGAGTAATGTAAGAATTACTGAGTCCAGTTGTAAAGTAGATCCAAATTCACATTTAATGTTGGCATAGTTATTTCATGTGTGTCTTTTGACAAGTCACTTAGCTTCACTGAGTCTCAGTTTCCTGATTACTAAGCTGAGGATAATAACACATAATTCATTGTTTTGGTGAAAGGTCAATGTAATTTATACACACACACACACACACACACACACACACACACACACACACTAGGGGCCCAGTGCACAAAAATTTGTGCACTCGGGAGGTCCATCAGCCTGACCTGTGCCCTCTCACAGTCTGGGACTCCTCTGGGGATGTCCACCTGCTGGTGTGCCTGGTCAGCCTGGGTGATGGGCTGAGGGCCATTTTCAGGTTGCCCATAGTCCCTTCAGGTTTTGGGTCCCTACTGGGGTACCTGGCCAGCCTGAGTGAGGGGCTGATGGCTATTTTAAGGCTGGTCAAGCTCCCCAGTGGTGTCCCTCACCCCATTGGGGTTGTGGCCAGCATGGGTGAGGGGCTGATGGCTGTTTGCAGGCTGGCCAAGCCCCCCAGTAACGTCCCTCACTCCACTGGGGTGTTTGGCCAGCATGGGTGAGGGGCTGAGGGGCGTTTTCAGCCTTTCAGTCTGCCCACAGCTCCCATTGACCCAATGTCCCAGCAAGGCTGGCTGGACGCAGGTTTCTGGGGTTTGTTTATCTTCTATAATTGATACACTGTTTCTTTAAGCCAGGGCCTAGTAACAAAATCTCCTCTGCTTCAGCTCTGGCTTCTATAATGAAACAATGTTTAATTAGAAGTCAGGTCTGGCCTGCTGTTTGCTTCAGCCCCTAGGATTGAAACATTTGTTGCAAATATGATGTTCCCTGGAGCAGAGAGAAGCCAAGGCTGCCCGCAAACAGTTTCACTCCTGCTGCAATGGATGTTGCCTGTTTACTCAGGTCCCTGAGTGCTGGCCTCCATGTTGGCTGGGTTAATTTGCATACAGTCACTCTGATTGTCTAGTGGGCATGGCTTAGGCGTCCTGAAGAAATTGTTAATTTTAATATTATGCTTTTATTAGCTAGGATATATACTGCTTAGACAGTGTATAGCACATAGATATTGTAGAATATGTAAAATCTAGTACTTCTTAATTCTACAAGTGAGATTTTATAATTATGTTGATAGTTATACCACATATTTCTTATGCAAGCAATTTTATTTTTTTATTTCAGCATTACAGTTTGGTAATAATGATGACAATGATGATTTTCTGTATATAGGTGGGAAAATTGAGCCTTAGAGATTTTGTCAGCTACTAAAGAGAAGAATGAAATGTAAAATTATGTTATCTAATTTCAAGTAACTGAGACTATTTCTCTCAGTGGTATATATTGTGATCAGAATGGGAAAGAAGAAAGATGAGAATGACTTTTTTTAAGAAAAATTAAAATAATTTTGTTTTGAGCTAATTTTGTTTTTCCCGTGGTTAAAGAATCTTGTTCTCATCACAGAGGACTCCCAGACAGTGTGGCAGGAAGAAATATTCATGAGTTGAGCGTGTAGGAAGGAATACAAGGGGAAATGAGCAGGCATCTTCATTGTACCACTTTACGGAATGAGACGTTTTACTGCTACCCAGAGAGTTCTTAAAACACAGGGATATACCATATAAAATCTAATTTAAAGGAGCTATCCAGTCCCCCTGAGATAAGCAAATGGCTATAGGGATTTTAGCAAGCTTAGAAGGCAAAGCCGGGACACTTTCAGCATCATTTATATCCTTGAAGGGAGCTGTGCAGTAGGGTATTTATTTGGCTTTATTTCTGCTGGCAGAAAAAAAGAAAAAGAAACATTATCAGCTCGAAAGGATTTCTCGGGTCTGAAGAATTAACCACTGAAAAGAAAGACATTTTATTAAAACTTTTTCACTTTAACCATCTGTAAGGAATTGATCTGAACAACTCATTTCAAGAGGTTTTAAATTAGGTAGGAGAATCATTCATCTTTACAAAATCAACCATTTAGGGCATCAAACACTAAACTCCTTGGGAAAAGTATTTATATATTACTTTTGCGTGAATATTTCTATACCAAGAACAAGAGTAGAAGCTATGTTGTCAATTTCAAAAAATGCCTTTAAAAATTTTTCAAACATACAGTATCATATATCCTTTATTTTTTTCTTCATCTACCTTGAGTAATTTTAGTTTATTATTTTTTAGGAAAGCAAGAATAAATATTTCATTATTTTCTTTGATTTTTCAATTTTCAAATGAATTAGTTGTCTAGCATCTTCCAAAAAAAACCAATGCTTATGCATTTAAACAGGCAATCTTTTGAAGTTATTATCTATGGGTATTACTCATAATGTCAAATTTTTAGTGAGTGAAAGCCCCCTTTGGTTCCTAAATCATTTGTACATGCCCTCAGCAGTTTTTGATAGCTTTCTTACTCTCATACCAGGCTCATTCCTTAAATTTTCTACTCAAGGAGGGGAATTAGCCATTTCTTCAAGGAGCCCTGCTTCATGTTAGTGGGCAATAGTTTTACATGCCGAAATAGAGAAAGCAAACTTTCTGTAAGATCTATTATTACAACTTATTTAAACATTCTTTATATCATTGCAATTAATTGCATGTCATTACCAAACCAGACTAATTTACACCGATACTTTTTTATTATTTTTGGTTCTATGCACCTGTAAGTAAAATATTCTCATGATATGCTCATCATAGGTATATTTATTCATTTATTAACTATGTACAAATTTATATATATAAAAGCCTAAGCAACCATCCGACCATCCAACCGTCTGGTAGCTATGACACCAATGACCACCGGGGGCAGACACTCAATGCATAGGCATGGAAGATCTTATATGCATACTAGAGGTTTGGTGTATGGATTCATGCACCAGTGGGGTCCCTCAGCCTGGCCTGTGGGGATTGGGTCGACATCCCCCAAGTACTCCAGATTGTGAGAGGGTGTGAGCCAGGCCAAAGGACCCCACCAGTGTACAAATCCATGCTCCAGGCCTTTAGTATTATTATATTAATGCATACCATAAAAAGATGGCCAAATATGGAAATAGGGCTTTTATTATATTTTTCTCACACTACAATGTGCTATGTTAGGGACAGGGCAGATGTGGGCTATCCTCCAGTGCAAGTAACATTACATATTATAGTTTATGTAATAATTTATTCATTTACCTGATTGGTGGACAGTTTCCTCTTGTTCGTTTTGAAAATTAAATCAAGATATAGTGATGGTTAGTTATTTGCTTAATAAAATTGTAAAGGGCTTGAAATTTAGAAGAAGCAAATTCTGAGCATTTCTATTCAGCATTCTCTTTTTGACTCATAGATTCATCAAGACTCCTTACTCAAGCTGGCATTTTAACTATTTTGCCCAAGTACTTCTTGGTAAATAATAAATAAAAAGATCTTATTGGTTAATCCCTACTTAATTGGCACTGCTAAATATTAAATAGAGTACTCTCACCCCTTTAGTGCTTCTCTTCCGTGGAAATCAGTGGTTTTTAGAGTTCTGGGAGCGTGATAAAATTCAGCTTGATCAGAATTAAAGTTTAATTTTTGGGAATGCTGAATTTTTAGTTATGAAGGTAAGTGGAAGGTCTATGGAAGATAGTGTTTGGGGCTTTATTTTAAGCTGGTATATACTCTATTATGGTAGTAATATCAAATATCAGCGCCTGGGTATGTGCTATACACTATTAGCTGAATAAAACTGTTAGTTTTTCTTTACTAGGTTTTGAAACAGCATACCATTGCACTCTTCAGAAATAAGTTATATAATCCATGTTGTAAGATGCATACTCTGAAGATCAAATGTAAAATATATTTGTTATGGTTAAGAATCATTCTTGCTATAATTTAAAATAACTGTATTGATTTAATTATGGAGCTAACATGCATCATTCATATATTTTCCTGAGTTTCTTTTTAGTGTGTAGTTCAGAGTTGTGAAACTGCAAAGAACAAGATCATAATATTTAATTTTAACTTTTATAGGCCAGATGGTCTTTAATACAACTAATAAACTCTGTTATAGTATGAAAGCATCTTCAGACAATAAATTAATGAATGAACTACACCAGTGATTTTAACCCTTTTCACTTCATGGCACAAATAAATTACTAAAATTCTGTGGCACACCAAAAAATATATTTTGACGACCTGACAAACAATAGATATAATTTTGATTCATTTACACCAGACAGCTATTGTTGTGCTGGCTGTTATTATTCCTTTTATCTGACAATCTAAGGAAAAAGAGGTTAGTGCCCCTGACTTAGTCAGGTATTGCACGTTTTAAAAATTCTTGTGGCGCATCAGTGTGCCATGGCACACCAGTTGAAAATTGCTGACCTACAATGTTCAAATTAAACTTTATTTGTGAACACTGAATTTGAATTTCATAAAATTTTCACGTTCACAAAATAATTTTGTTTTTTTATATTTTAAATAGATACTTTTGTTGTTGTTTTTTAATTTTTAAATAGGTAATGGGCTGGATTTGACCTGTGGGCCATAGTTTGCTTAGGCCTGCTATAGCCTACAGAACACATTCCACAGAGTTAATATCCTACATGGTTATTAATTTAAGGAAGCCAAGAGAAGCTGAAATTTTAAGTACTTCAGAGTGCAGTCACAATCACTTAATGTTTATTGTGTCTGGTTTAATTTTATTTTAAATCTATTTGTTTATGACTTAAGTGAGGTTGTTTTGATTCACTTATTTATGACAAAGGCAAAATAAGTTTTTCAAAGTAAAGTTTTCTTCAATGTTTTTAACTTTATTTTTATTGTTGGCACTATTACAGATGTCTGCATCTCTCCTCCTTTGCCCAGCTCCACCCAGCCCCCACTCCACCCCTCCCTCTGGCCATCATCACGCTGAACCAAGTAAGTTGTGTCAGGGTGTCATCATATTTGTGGTCATTGATAAGCACCCACCAACCCAGCTGCTGAGGAGCCCGGTTGAAGGCTTATTAATAAGAACGGAGAAGCAACCATGACAAGGGGACTTCTAGTCTATAAGTACTGAGTGTTTCGTGAAAGTTTCTGTCCAAGAAAAGCACACTTTGCTGACCTAACAGCACTCTGAAGATTTTGAGACATTTGTTCCTGCTGTGGGCAAGGTGACTCTGGTCAGCAGTGGTGCTAAACCTTACAATGCTCCCTGGAATGATAACCCTTGGAACAGTGCAGCCTGTCCATCAACACAGGCGCCTTTGATTTCCTGGCAATGTGCTCTAGCAACAAGGGACTGTGTGTGTGTGTGTGTGTGTGTGTGTTTGTGTGTGTGTGTGTGAGCGCTCATGCATGTGCGTGTGCTGGCAATTGGAAGTGATCTTGCTGTCTCTCCCAAGAAACCAAACTCCCACAAAAAGATACACCTCTGTTAAATTTGGAGTTTATTCTTTTTTATCTACCCTTACCTGGAATAATAGTGTAATTAATCTATAATCTTTTGAGTATATTATCTTTTTATTGGCCTATTAAGAGATATTACTCTGTATGCTATGGACTAGTGAAATTATTATAATTCTCACACCAAACCTGTGTTAAAAAGTGGCTGGCAAAGAGAAAATCAGTCTCTGAGTATAACTTTGCCACCCTTTCCAAAACGAAAGCAAAACAATATGTTGCAGGTAGAAATGGGGTTCTTGCTGGGTTGAGAGAAAAGCTTTCTGGGTACCACACATAGGAAGATGAGGTGTAATGGGAAGATTTATTGGAGTTGAAGTAGAAGAATGTCCCCTTGTCCCCAGATTCCAAATGTCTCCCCACAGCCAGATGGTTCGGCTCCATCCTGCTGTGGAAGAAGTCCAGCTTTGTCTGCATCAAGCCCAGAAGAAGTGCCGAGGTCCAAGAATTCTGTGCCATCAGTTCAGTCCATTCCAAAGCTGAATGCAGTTCAATCTCTGTCCCCATCTGGCTAACTTAGCCTTTGTTACTGGCTACACTCCCATCTGCACTGCTGCATCCAGGCCCGTACTCAGAGCCATGCCTAGAACCCATGCTTGAGCCCATGTGCTACCTGGCCCACTGGATGCCAGGCCCACGTGGCTCCTACAGAGAGAGAATGGGCAGACCAACAAATGCTACCCAGACAGAGGCCTTTATTAAGCTTTGACTATATTATATCCGCTTTCAAACGAACAAATCCCTTCATGGGCTTGTGCTGGGCCTTCCTCCTACTCAATCCATTTCCTAGATCTTCCGGGGTTCTGTGCTCCTTATCGAATTCATCCTTTCCCCAGGTTAGACACTCCCCCTGTATGGTTGCCATCTTGGCTCCTACTGTGCATGCCTCTAAGTAGAAGGCCCTTTCCCTACGCCTTCTTGGCTTCTCCTGGGCATGTGCCCAGCAGAGGAATTTTCCCTGCTTCCCCCACTTCCCATAATCCCAATACCAGTTTGGAGGATTTTAAGTCCTTTTTCTGGAGGATGCTGTGGTCCCCTGGAGAGTCTATGAATGCAGTTGCTTCCTAGTGAATAAGGTTACATGTCTAATTCAGATCCGTAGTTTGTTAGGCTTAATGATTCCCTTTGCTCCCTTCCTTTATTTATAACTCACTAGCTGCCTACAGTAACAAATGGTCAAGTTAAAATGTCTAAGGATTTTAGAAAATACAGTATTTAATGTTCTTCTGACCTCAACTATATTATTAATATTTTCCCTATAACTTCCTTGACTTGAAGGGGCTTTTTCCCCTTTACTTACATGTGTTAAAAAAATTGTAAGATTAGAGTCATGCATGGAAATAAATTGAAGTGGTCAGTGAAGTGATAAAATATGATTTATTTAAATAGGTCATATCCTGGAATCTATAGTAATAATGAACAATTTAATAGCACTTTATTTTTGTTTACTTTATTTAATTTGTCTCTCACAACAGCTTGAAAAGTAGGTGTGATTATTTTTCCATTTACAGAGAAGAAAATTTTAGAAGAAATTCTGAATAGTACACAGTTGAGAGAGCTTGAACCAGGCCTTGAACTGCTTCTCTTTGGAATTCGAAACATAGTCTCCTTGCCATAATAACTATGTGTTTGTCTATGCACACACATGTATGCATTCTAAAGAATAGTATAAATGGAGCCAGTTTCAAACGGAGCCAGAACTTCCATGCCATTGAAATGGCCTTGCATGCCTTATGCTTCAAATCTTCAGAATATTAAAAGAGAACAACATAACCTTTGGATTTGGCCTAATCAACCTTATGCCCAAAAAAACTATGTGCAAAGAAAAGAAAGATATTATGACTACTGAACTGATGATGATGGAACTGAAAATTAAAAACACTTTAGAATTAACAACACTATGTTATACTATCTATACCAGCAGCAGTGTGTTCCTTTTATTGATGTAATTGTTCCCCTTTCTCTTCTCATATATAATCATTGCCTTTGTCTCCTAGTTGGAGCATTATTTGGTCTCTGTCCAAATTAATGATTCCTGAATAGCTAATCTTATTTATTTTTTTAAATATACTTTATTGATTTTTTACAGAGAGGAAGGGAACAGGAGAGTCAGAAACATCGATGAGAGAGAAACATTGATCAGCTGCCTCCTGCACACCCCCCACTGGAGATGTGCCCGCAACCAAGGTACATGCCCTTGACCAGAATTGAACCTGGGACCCTTCAGTCCACAGGCTGACGCTCTAGCCACTGAGCCAAACGGGTTAGGGCTAGCTATTCTTATTGATCTCAAATAAATGCTTGTTTTCCTTTCACTTTGAAAGGCTTTTTCACTCTGGGGTTAACAACATAACCAACATATTTACCAATTTAAATTTAAGACTACTAAACAAGATTGTAAAATCTTAGAAAACAGAGAATTTAGCTTGTGAAATTTTATCACTGAAGGAAATAGTTTTGAATGCTGTAATTTTACTTTTACATAAAAAATAAGCAGTGTTTAAATTTTAGGATTTCAGCATTAATGTCAAAAATCTCTGTCCTATTCATTTTACCATTTTATCCGATATGGAGAAATTTCCTAATTTTTCTGCACATTTACAGTTTATGTTCAAGTAAAAGGACTGTTCTTTCAGTATATCAAGTTTATCATTGCAAGGGCTTTATGTTATTGTTTAAGGAACACTGGATTTTTGGTTTAGTCTCTGGAAAAAATAAAAATAATAATTACCATTCTATTTACTTTATTAATTATGTGGACCATGAGAAGAAATATGTCTGCCAACAATATACTCTGGGCCCAAATTCATAACCTGAGTTTAGCAGCAATTTTTTAAAGAAGCCTCCCAGACACATTGCACATCAGGGAAAAGTTACAGGCTACTGCCAAGTCTCCTGCATGGTGTTCCTGCCAACTGAGCTGAACCTTATAAAGAAGTTCCTCGAATTGCATTTAGACCAATGAGCTGAGACCTGCCACATCCAATTGGAGCTGCTCAGCTATATCCTCATGTGCGTATTTACCAACCAATCAGAGTGGCTCCATAATGACCAATCAGGATACACGATTCTGACCAATCAGGACAATATTCCTTGGATCAGTCAACTTGTGCAAATTGGACTCCTTGTTAGCATAAAAATGGAGCAGTAAGAGACTATGGTAGGCACTTCAGAAAAACAGGCCTCTCCTTTGTGTTAAGGGAGCCTACCTCAGCTTTCCACCTGAGGCTGTGTTTTCCCAGTTTGCAAACTATTTACCTGAATAAAGTTTCTCCTTTGATTGCACCCCAGATTGGCATTGGGTTGGTGGCAGGGACACTTTGCTGACCCTAGTTGGGAAAAATAATTGAGCACAGCCTGAAATGCCAAATCGATGTAAGACATTGTGTTTGGACTTGGACTGACAGGGCATATGTGTGCACTGAGAGAGTTAAAATTGTGCTAAGTGCAACTTTTCTGAAATGTGGAATGACTTTTAATAGAAGTTGCACTGGCATTTCCTTTTTGTGAGTTATTTGTGCAGAAATAATAGCCACGGTTTTCATTGCCTCTTCATGAATCCTAAGAGACAAGCGCTTTTGTGGAAAGCTCATAGATATGACTGCCTGAGTACAGAACTACTGCCAAAGAAGCTACAGTGTAGCCATCTACCAGTAAATGCTTATTCCATTTTTTTAAAAGGCCATTTGTTTTAAGTGAATTAAATGAGAACACGGCGTAGGCACGTTTATAGGAAAGGATGTTTTCTATAGTGTAAGAAATTGTGGAACTTAGATAGCCAGGATAATATTTAAACAAAAAATATTTTATGTGGAATTAGAAAAAGATGAAAATAAAAATGATCCTATATAGAGCTATGTAGCTGTATTTCTTTTTTTTAAAAAAAGATATATGTATTGTTTAAAGTATTACAGATGTCTGTTTTCCCCCCGATGGCCTCCTTTCTCACTCCTGTCCCCACCTCACTACTGTCTGTGTCCAAGTATTTCTTGACATAAAACAGTTGCTTGATGTATGTTAGGAGAAGCACTATAGCCTATATGACAATGCCATGAATGTGATCTCACAGAATAAATAAGGCATTGAATGGCTGAGCCCTTTGAAATGTAAACCAAACTATTTCTCTTCTCAAAGCAGGTGGTGGATCCTCATTACACATTAGTTTCATAGAGCTCCCTCTGTAATAATAATCTGTAATAATAAAAGGCCAGGTGTCATGACCAGAACGACCAATGAGGTACATCGACCACCTCTTGGTCCCTCCCTCCAGCCCGCAGGCTCCATCGCTGGGTGGCCCACGGGGAACCACGGGAACCAGGCTGGGTGGCAGTGGAGAGGGACTGGGGACTGGCCTCATGGGGCAGCAGCAGCACTGCGAGTGTCCTGGGGTGGTGGCAAGCAGCTTCACGGAGCATCCTGGGGCGGCAGCGAGGAGCCTGCGGAGTGGCGGACTTGGCTCTGATGGCAGGCTAGGCCTAGGGACCCCACATGCACACAATTTCGTGTGCTGGGTCTCTAGTAGTAGGATACTAAACTACCTTCTAATCCTACCTTTACTAGAACCTAGTTTTAAATTATTGATTGCACTTTGGATAATTATGTGAAATTATTAATTTGTTCTTTCTTGGTTTTGTTCTTACTATCCATCATGCCCAGGATAGTGTCAGGTACTTAGGAAGAATATTTTTATTACCTATTGAGTGACTGAATGAGAAAATGAACTCATAACTCAGTATCTCACCTATGGCAGGTTTAACAGTCTTTGTGTCACAGCATTTACTGTGTATACAGCTCTCCTATTTCTTAGGTTTTTGAGAAAAGAGGTGGTAATCTATCCGTCCTGTATTTCTGTGCTGCTCTTAGCATTGTGTTTTGTGCTTGGTAAAAACCCTAATAAATGGTTGTTAAACACAGGAATATGGTATAAACACATTTTTGGGGGCAGGGGCAGTAGTTAATTTGGACCTTCCTCATGGCATATAAACATATAAAAAGTGATAAAATATTAATTAAATACATTTAATCACTATTCCTTTAAAAAAGACTTCTCCAAGCAAAATTCAAGTAAAAATGATGTGTATTATTATTAACTTTGAAACTTAGGTATCATTTTAATAAATTGAATGCTTTTTATAAATACTTCAGTTCTAAACACTTGAGCTTAAAATCACTTATTGTTAGCTTTATTACACTATATAGTTTATTAATTTTTAAGAAAAAAAACAGAATTCAGAATTTACAAATGGATAACTTACACAAGCTATCTACAGAGAATGAAATAACCTAAGACACAGGTGGGGGTTGTGCATAGCATGTTCTGATTTTCTATATTTCTTCTCAGCTTTCTCCAACGGTCTAATTTCATTTTCACATGCTCCCACACTGTCGTTTGGAACTTATTGAGCGTGACATACTTTGTTGAAAGGAATGATAATAAAGAACAAACATTTATTTCACTCTATGTAACTATCAGCTTAAATATAAATCATTTTCTCTCTATAAGCAAGATATTCAATGGACAGTTTAATGATCACATTTTTTTTTCCAATGGCACATATTTTCAGTTGATAATATAAACTAGTTTAAAGAGCATATATAATTCTTAGTTTGATGATAATGTCTTTTCATCATGGCACTATGGCATAGAATACTTAAAGAAAAGATCAACAATCCCAAATTATATTAAATGACTACATTTTACTTCTCAAGATCTCCATAAGGCATTGTGACATATCAGGAAAGTAAGGATAATAAGGATAA
>PVJC01014199.1:0-36827 GCA_004026665.1 Murina feae | reverse complement strand
TGCTGGCCTCCTTTTTGCTCTAGCTCCATGGCTGCTGGCTACCATCTTGGCTGGGTTCATTTGCATATAATCGCTCTGATTGGTTGGTGGGTGTGGCTTGGCTGGTGGGTGAGGCTTAGGTGTAATGGAGTGAGGGTTAATTTGCATATTACTCTTTTATTAGATTAGATACTAGAGGCCTGATGTATTAAATTCATGCAGTGGGGGAGGAAGGAGGGATTCCCTCAGCTTGGCCTGCACCTTCTCGCAGACCAAGACCCCTCAGTCCTTACTGCCTGCCTGCTCACTGCTCCTTACCACTTAGCCCGTTTCTTAGCATTGCCACAGAGGCAGGCTTCTGGCAGAGCGGCACTCCCCATGTGGGAGCACACTGACCATCAAGTGCAGCTCCTATGTTGAGTGTCTACCCCCTGGTGGTCAGTGCGCATCACAGCTACCGATCATTCTGGTCATTCTGCCATAATGGTAGTTTAGGCTTTTTTTATGTAGATAGATCTTAAGAGTTCTTTATATACTCTGGATTGAAGTTCCTTATCAGATTTATAATTAGCAGAACCTCCACCCCTGCATTCTAGAGGTTGTCTTTACACTTTCTTGATGGTATCCTTTGAAGTACAAAAGTTTTGCATTTTTATAAAGTCCAATTTATCTCTTCTACTCTTGTCATTGTGCTATAGTATTGATTATGTGCTAGCCAGTTAGATGACATAATAACTCATCATAATATGTATGCTAAGCGCCTAACTCAAGACCTTGTTTTTCAAAACAAAAAATGAAAAATTGCAAATGAGGGTATTAAACCACTGGGTTAAATACTGGTTTCAAATTATCAAATTATTTCACATCAATAAATTTTTAATTTTTATAAGTTCAATAAAACAAACCAAAAAATGTAATCCAAGAAAAAGAATGACATTGGATATATATAAGAAACAGTGGTAGTGATACATGACACCGGAAAAGAAAGCATGGAAGAAAATTGAGATCCATTAGATCTTGAGCCTTGTATAATACATTTTGGAATGGAAAAAGTTTTAATAATACAGAGTATTTTCTTCCCTGTTTTATATGGTGCCCCATTTCCCCTCCCCTCACTGTTTTCATTGCTTAGGATTTTGGTCCTAGTGTTATTCTTCAGGCAACACATTTTCTCAAGATAATTTCATCACCATTTATCACTTATTTCTAACTAGAGGCCCGGTGCACAAAATTCTGCATGGTGGCAGGGGGAGCGGGAAGGAAGGGGTATTCCTCAGCCTGGCCTGTGCCCTTTTGCAATCTGGGACCCCTTGGGTAAGGTCTCTAGGCCTGGCCTGCCATCAGGGCCTATTGGGCTTTCCTTCCCCCAACTGCTGGCAGCTGCCCTCCTGTCCCCACTTACCATCTGTATGGTGCTGCCCCCCCCTTCCCCTGCCACCAGTCGCCTCCCTCTGTGGGCAACAGGCGTGGGGTGCAATCACTTGGTTGGCCTGGGCCTCCCTCTGCAGGGCAATTGCTGGCTGGCCCCGCACACCTGCCACAGCATTGCTGGCTGGTGGTCTGAGCCTCCCTCTGTGGGGAGATCAATCACTGGGCTCCACGATTGATTGCCCAGTAGAGGAAAGCCCCGCCCACCCAGCCAGGGCTCTGCAATCAATAGCCGCACAGAGAGTGGCCTGGGTCTCCTTCTTTGGGGTGATTGGGGAGCGCCCCTCCCTGATTGATCACCCCACCAGCCGGTGGCCTGGGCCTCCCTCTTTGGGGTGATCAATCACAGAGCCCTCCCCCCCCGCCCCATTGATCACCCTGCAGAGGGTGGCCTGGATCTCCCTCTGTGAGGTGATCATGGGGCGATGGTGGCCCCCACCCCCCACCACCAATCACGTCGCACCTGCCTTGGCTGGCCTGGCACCAGTGCATGTCATAGCATGGTTGTCTGAAAGGCCATCTGGACAGTCATTCTGCTGTTTGGTCATTCCATTAATTTGCATATTACAATTTTATTATTATAGATATCTCCTAGCTTTCTCATGGAGTCTTGCTTCCATATGGGTTTCCAATGTGGCAAATTTCTCGAGACAAATGCTCCTGAAAGTATTTTATTTTACCCTTACATTTGAAAGTTAGGAGGATATTAATTTCTTGGTTCAGAGTCATTTCCCTTGAGTACCTTTTAACTTAACTGTTTTCTGCCATTCACTTACTGCTGTTAAGCTGACATCTTTCTTGTTCCCTTGCAAGTCATTTGCTCTTTCTTTCTGAACTCTTTAAACATTTTCCCTTTGTCTTTGATATTCTTAATTTTCCTTTAATATGTCTAGGAATGTATTTCCCGTTATTTTTCCTTTTTGGCACATTACAATCCCTTTCACCAATCTGAGGAGTTTCATCTTTCCTGAATTCTAGAAAATTTATCTCCATTATTTCTTCAATTATTTCACCTTCTTAAATTTCTGTTTTTCTCTCCTTTTGGAACTGCTGTTAAGATGTTGGTACCTGTGCAATTCTTCTCCATACCTTTTGGCTTTTTAAAAATATTTCTATCTCTTTACCTTTTCTGTTTCCTCCTAGAAGAGTATTCATTCTAATATTTCAACTAATTATTAATTCATATCCATCACATTTATAATATTTGTTGCATTCTTCATTCAAATATTTATTTCCTATCTAACATTTCCATGTGGTTCTGTTTTTTTTATGGTATTATATGTTACTGATATTACAAATGGATCTCTTACATCTTTAAATACATTGATCATCCTTGTTTTAAAATTCTTGGTTCATCTATCATAACAGATCATATATATTGTCTTACTGATTTCTCAACTGTCTAGTTACATTGGTCTGTGAAGTAATGTTTTTCAGGGTACCAGCTATTTTTCTGTTAAAGAAAAATGTATTAGGAGGGACCAAAGGCCAGGCCTCAGCTAGTCTCAGCAGCAGTGACTTTAAGAAAAATGAAGGAAGAGCCATAGGGTAGCAATCCTAGGCATTGAGAACAAATTTATCACTTTTATTTACTTTGATTGCCTGCCCTCTCCCCCACCTACTTCATACAAGGGTTTCACACCATTTCATACCTTTAAACTCTTGGGGGAAATAAAAGGCAGTCTCCCTTGACTAGAAGGGCATGGGAAGGGAGAAATGAATTACTGAGACTGGATGGTTATGAGGCAGGATAGTAAGAAGCTAGAAAAATTCCTTGTCAAGTAGAATGGGGAAATTGAGACAGACACTTAAAAGACTAAGCAATTTACAACCTGATAATAGTAAATCACAAGGTCTTACCTTCCCTAACCAAGGACACTTAGGATCAAATGGCTTACACATTCCAGATCAGTGCAGGGACAGACCTGCCTTGGTCTGGTTCCACTTCAATGAAATTTTTTAAAGGGGAAACGGACCAGATAATGACCCTATACCCTCTACAGGTTCATTTTGATGAATCCGCATTTTAAAGGACACACTTGGAGATGATGAATATTCCATTGAGATCATCTCCTGAGAACTCCCCTAAAATTCCCACCTCTAGAAAGCAGATAAAAATACTTAAGACAAAGGATCCAGTACACACTCTCCCTGGAGCAGGCCCACACCTTCACCCTTTTCTTCAGGTATGTATCTTTGCTTTCTTTTTCCAAAGCTCTAATGGTTCTCAGGAAATGTACAACAAGGGGAGCAGGTGGGCAGCGGCAGTTAGTCCAGGGCTAATCCCCTGAAACTATCTCCAAGGGCCCTCCTCTTGCTTTTGCCTCGGTAATCTGTTTCCTGCATTGATGCAGCCCAACTGGCTCACTTCCTCTGCTGTTGTGACTTTTTTTCTAAAGGGTCAACTCTTAGGTTTCCAAAGGGCCAAGGCAGCTCCACCTAGGCTCACACCTGTTGCTGTGATCTTGCCTCTTCTATCTTAATCCCTTCCTTTGTTTCACTGTTCCCAGTTTTTTTGTTGTTGTTAACCTCACCAGATATTTTTTCCATCAATTTTTAGAAAATGGAAGGAAGAGAAGGAAGGGGGTGGGGGTGAGAAAGAGAAGGAGGGAGAGGTAGAGAAACATTAAAATGAGAGAGACACATTGTTTGGTTGCCTCCTGCACACATCACAACTGGGGCCAGGAATCAAACCTACAACCTGGGTACTTGCCCTTGACCAGGAATCAAATCCTCGACACTTCTGTGCACAGACCACTTCTCTAACCACTGACCCACACCAGCCAGGGCAAGCTGTCCCATTTTAATAAACATACTCCCCAAATCCCCTGAACTTACATTGTGAAATCTTTCCTGCAGAGTCAAGAACCCACACACTCACTCAGGGCGAGGTGACTCAGATGGAGCTCATCCTATACACCAAAAAGGGTTTGGGTTTGATTCCCAGTCAGGGCACATTGCTAGGTCATGGGTTTGATTGCCAGTGGGGGTGTGTATGTGAGGCAACCTATCGATGTTCCCATATCGATGTTTGCTTTTTTCTCTCCCTGTCTCTCTTGAAAAAAAAAAAAAAATCATAAAAATGTCTTTATGTAAGGATTAAAAAAAGAAAAAGAACCTACACATTCCAGATAGTGACAGGGCAAACCCACCTCAGTCCCAGTCCCTTTCCTGTGACAGACAGTCAGTCCACATCTATCTCATCAGTTCTTAGCTCCCATGGGGTGTGTGCACTGTCACCATGTTCTTTGGATTCTGGGACTAGTGGGATGGGTTACTCCTGCTAGTTTCTACAGTGAAGGAACCAGAATTGACTCAAGTTAATTTAGGGGAGAGGAAGTCTTCTATCTCATTTAAAGAATTTCTGAAGACCAGTTGCCTCTCCTTATTTTCCCAGAGTTGATTTTAGGGGGAAAAATCAAGTTTGCTATTTTGGCAGAAATACTTTTTATTTTGTAGTTCTTTATATTGTTGGAATTTTATTTAAAAAATGTTTTATTGATTTTTAGAGAAAGAGGAAGGGAGAGGGATAGGGAGATAGAAACATGGATGAGAGAGGAACATCATCTATTGACTGCCTCCTGCACACTCCCAAATGCCATCAGTAGATGAGTGAATAAAAAAGCTGTGGTACATTTACACAATAGAATATTACATAGCTGTAAAAAAGAAGGAACTGTTAACCCTTTTCAACAGCATGGATGGACCTGAAGAGTATTATGCTAAGTGAAATAATCCGGTCAGAGAGAAATAAATACCATATGATCTCACTTGTATGTGGAATCTAATGAACAAAATAAACTGATGACCAAAATAGAATCAGAGGCATGGAAGTATGCAACAGACTAACAGAGATCAGATGGAGGAGGAAGGTGGTCTGGATAAAAGAAGGTGAAGAGAGTAGCCAAACAACATATATGCAAATCGACTGAATGGCAGAACGACCAGTCACTATGATGTACACTGACCACCAGGGGGCAGATGGTCAGCACAAGAGTGCCCCCAGCCCACAGGCCCCAGGCCAGCCAAGGTGAGTGCCAGGGGAACCCCTCACCCCCGAATGCCCAGCAGGTTGCCCCACAGAGGGAGGCAACCAATGGCGGCAAGGGATGGGGCTGGTGAGTGGGCGGCACCTGATTGGACAAGGCAGGTGCCAGCGGGGGTCCCCCAATTGCCCTGCCGGTCGCCCTGCAGAGGGAGGTGACTGGCAGCAGCGGCAGGGTGATCGGGGGGGCAGGGCCGGCAGCTGGAAGTGGGGCCAGCAAGTGGGCAGCACCAGGCTGGGTGTGAGTGGGAGCCCCTCCAATCACCCCACAGATTGGCCCTGATCGCTGGCCAGGCTTAGGGACCCTACCCATGCACAAATTTTGTGCACTGGGCCTCTAGTAAATATCCTATATAATAAAAGGCTAATATGCAAATTGACCAAACAGTGGAACTAATTGTTGCTATGATGTGCACTGACCACCAGGGGGCAAATGTTCAAGGGCAGGAGCTGCCCCCTGGTGGTCAGTGCGCTCCCACACGGGTAGCGCTGCTCAGCCAGAAGTTGCTAAGGGAGTGGGCTTAAATCGTCAGTCAGACATTTCCCGAGGGCTCCTGGACTGCAAGAGGGCACAGGCTGGGCTGAGGGATCCCCCTCGAGTGCATGAATCTTGTGCACCAGGCCACTAGTATAAAAATAAAAAACTAGTTGAACAAAAATAGTATTATCAAAACCTAAAAAGACCTAAAGATTAAAAGAAGTTTTCATTCTAACATGTTATAAGTACTAATATATCTTCTGTATTAATATTCTTTCCAAGATGAAAATAGGCTATCCTTTCAAGTTAACAGTTTTTAATGGGTAGTAGCAGGGGGAGGAGGAATGGATAGGAGATTTGCAACAGGTAATATTTTAATAGCTTTCAGATTCAACTGCCAAAAAGCTTGACTAAATGCCAAGAAACTTAACTAGTCTTTATAAAATGACTCACAAGGAAAAATTATTACAGAAGTAATGCAATGTGCACAATTTAAAAAGTAGAATTCAGCTCAGTTGTTGTGGCTCAACAATTCAACTAAATCATGACGTTAGGTTAACATCCCTATAATTCTCTGGTCCTTCCTCTCATTTTAGGAATCTTGCAAGTACCACCGCTAAGCATCACTTCCTTAGGGAGGATATTTTTCCGTAATGTCTTCCAGGAGACTTTCCTTATGTATCATTGGCCAGAACTCTGTCACATGGGAGGCATGGAAAGGGAATCTGGCAAAGGAACAATGACGGCTTGAGACTAATCATGATTCATCCCCTGGGGCTGGGCAACTTGCCATTAAAGGAATCATGGTTTGGTTAAGATGAAAGGCCAATGGCCACCAAAAGCATCTGCCACCTTCTTATCTTACAAATTAGGGATATTTTAAATGTTAAATGAGACCCAATTAAGCTTTATCAATAACTCTAGTTTAAAACTTGTATTATTTTACCTAAACCTGGGTTTCTACCACTCATCATGTACTCTTTGTAAAATCCCAACTAACTTTTGACACTGGGCAATATAGTATTTATTGATCTCAGTTATAGTAAGCTACAAAGAACTCAACTCACTAAATACATCAACCATAATTTATTAACTGATTACTGACTGGTGGACAATTACAGTTGTTTCCAGAGTTTTTACTCTCACAAACAATACTGTAATAAATATCTCTGTATAAGTTATTTTTATGCATCTGTACAAGTATATGACTAGGAAAAATTCCTGGGGGAATATGCTTACCCAAAGAGTATACATAATTTATATTTTAATAAATCCAATATTCAGTGAGAGATCTTTTAATTAAATGTATTGGCTATTTAAATTATTTTTTATTCTTTGAACTATATATTCGTGTCATTTGCCATGTTCTACTAGAAACTTATTTTTTTATTGGTTTGTAAGAACTTTTTGTTTTCACTAGGATATTAACCTTTGTCTTAGTTGTTAGTTTATTGTTCATTATTTGATATAAATATTTTCCACATATTTTTTAATACGTAAAAATTTTTTTTAAAAATAATTTCTGTATTTTGTTTCGTATTTAGAAATCCTAATCCTACATTATTAAAAACAACCAGACTTATAATTTTATTTCTTAAGCATAAAATTTACAATAGCTAAGATTTGGAATCAGCCCCAGTGCCCATCAGTAGATGAGTGGATAAAAAAAGCTATGGAACATTTACACAATGGAATACCACGCAGCCCTAAAAAAAACCCTCTTACCCTTTGAGACAACATGGAGGAACGTGAAGAGTATTATGCTAAATGAAATAAGCCAGTCAGAGGAAGACAAATATCACATGATCTCATGTATATGTAAAATCTAATGAACAAAATAAACTAACAAAACAGATCCAGAAACCTGTAAGCATGCAGCAGAGTGATAATTCTCAAGATGGCAGAAAGGAAGAGATTAACCAAAGAATGAATATGCATATATGCACAACCCATACACACAGACAATAGTGCAGTGAGGCTTGGGGAGGGAGTGGGAGTGGCGTGGAGGGTGTCAATTGGGGGGAAAAAGGAGACATCTGTAATACTTTCAACAATAAAGATTTAAAAATTTTTTTAAAAATCTATCTAGCATTTTTGTGATACATACTAATAGACATCAGAGACCCAGATTTGATTTTATTTTTAACCAATTCTAAGTGGCATCTAAATGTCATTTATTGCATAATTCATTTTCCTTCTCTGAGTGGAAATACCACTTTATCATATTCTAAATTCTCATATGTATTTGGAGATATCTTTATATGGTCTGGTCTATTCCATTTCATTAATCTGTATAAAGTTGTAGCTTTATAAATATAAATTGTTGTGTTAATACTACTTTATTACCTTTCATTTTCAAAATTGTCTTCAGTGTTCTTGTATGTTTGATGTTTGTTTTGAGGTGGACTTTAATTAACGTTATCTATCAAATGACAAATTTTATATTAAAAATATGAATACTGTACTTTCATGATGAGCTTGTAACTAAGAAAAACACTCCTGGGGAGAATTAAAGGGGGAAATTATGGAAAGTTATTATTTCCAATAATGTTGAAAGAAAAATGTACATAATCCAGTTTTATCAGAATGGTATACCAAATATAAAAGATGCTAAATTGAAAGCAATGAAACCAAGTTACGTTGAAAATAAGTACTACCATTTTCTAGCTTGGTTAACTATCTATATTAACGAGAGCAAATCATAATCTTCTCTGTACTGATGAATTGGCCTTATTTAGTTAATTAATAAAAGTCTAAAAGGGTCAAAAACATTAAAACTTTATATGTTTAAAAATAATGTCAATTAGTACCACAAAAGCATATTCCTAGGGCTGAAATGACAGTAAGATTTTGCTTTTAAGGTTCATGAAAATATGTTTATAGATAAATAGGATCTTGCAGACATAACTAACATAGCACTTGTGTTAGTTTCACAGCCTGATTAACAGAAGGGTAGGAAATTTAACTGTCAAAATTTTGGAGTTAGATGAGGCCTTAAGATCAACTGTCTCATCCCCTCATTTTCAGATGAATAATCAGGTCCAGAGAAGTTATATAATTTTGCTAAAGCTGCAGAGGGATGAGTGGCAGACCCAGATGAAGAGACCAAGTTTTCTGATTCTCAGTTGACTATTCTTTCAATTATAACAATCTGCCACTATGGTTAGAAAAAAGAGTGGCAGATGTGGGAAAATAAAGTCAACCAAATTTAAGGAACAAAACAAGTAAACACAAAGCTATTATAGAATAGGAATTAGGTTGTAAGAGCTCTGTATCACAAAGCTTGACGTAGCATCTGGTAAATGATGAAGACTCAATATGTTTCTTACCTTGCATTTACTAGTAATACAGCCATTAGAAAGTAATCTATATATATAAAAGCCAAGCAACCAGAATGCTGGGATGACCAGAATGACCAGCAGCTATGACGCACACTGCCACTGGCCAAATGGACTGACTGGGGGGGCGGCTCCTTCCCCTGGCCACCCTCTTCACCCCATCAGGGGCAGGCCAGCTGGACCCCACTCATGCATGAATTCATGCACTGGGCCTCTAGTTCTATTATAATAGCAAACCATAGAGCTCTATTGGTATGACAGACTATCTTCTAAACATAATTTTCAATTACTGTTAAATAGAGAGCTTACATATGGAGAGTCTGTTAAACCCCTTGTGTCCACAGATTTATTGCCAAAAGTTACTCAGAAATAAACCCAAATTTTATATGTGCTGAATTTTGATGTTAATTATGTATGTGTAAGTCACAATGCTAATAAATCCCTTCTTTCTAAGCAGCTTCCAATCCTCTCATTTAAATTATAATTTTCTCCTGAGGGGAGCATACAATTATTATACTCCGGTGAAAAAATAAGAGTTGAGGTTTCTTCAATCTTTGAAGAAATCATTTATTTATTACTATGAATTAATTCACTTAATTATAAAGAACAACAATGTAAGATTTTATAGTATCTACAAAATAAAAAACTACAACAGGGAGCAACCATTTTAGAATTAGATATATCATCTCTACTTGATGACCTCAAAAGTCCGAACAAATTTCTATGATTTCAAACAATCCAATTGAAACTCACATTATAAATGCAATTTTAATCAAATAACTCACATTACTGAATCATATATATAGTAATTATATGTTAAGTCCATCTTAAATTACAGTAATTAACTATAGTAAAAAAAAAGCTTTAGAATAACAGTTAATAAACAGGATATTTAAATAAGCTACAGAACATCCATGTAATGGAATGAAATTAGTGTTTCTAAGAATATTAAATAATGGGGACATTTAAATAGTACCCTGCCTTGTCTTTAAAAGGACTTTTCATGGCTTACAAAATAAGTAAGATAAAATTAAATTTAAATGAACTTTAAATAAGGTAAAAGTTAATTCTATGGGAGTATAATACATTATACCAGTACTTTTTAACCAGTGTGGTGCAAGAATTTTTAAAACATGTAATACCTGACTATTTGGTCAGGGACATTGACCTCTTTCCCTTAGATTGTAAAAAAAAAAAAGAAAAAAATAACAACAGCCAACACAACACTAGCTATCTGGTGTGAATGAATCAAAAGTATACCTTTTTTTTTGTAAGATCAGCAAAAAGTATAATATATTCGTAGGTGTTCTGCAGAATTTTAGTAATTAGTTTATGTGTGCCATGAGATGAAAAAGGTTGATAATTGCTGCATTATACCACAGTTCTCTAATGTGAGGTTTTCCAAATGGTCTAACTAAATCCAGTGAAAGATTTTTTGATCTAGAGTACTATAAAGACTAAATGCTCCTTAAGAAATCCTAAAGTCTATGTATTTTAGCTGAGCTTTTCATAGGTTTTAAAAAGCACAGTCTACTAAGTAGATTATGCTGCCAGGTGAATTGTGTTAACAACTAAGATTAGAACTATATACTTCAATTTCTAACCTGGGTTTGAGGAGTTAAGAGAATTTCAGGAGATGATGGCCAATAGGCTAAAATATGAAAGAGGAGCAGAAGGTAACTTTTGGAGGTAGGAGGAAAGAGTGAGTCAGGTAGGAAGAACAGAATGAGCAAACAACCAAAGGCAAGAAAAAGTATTCTATCTATGAAGAATTAATATTCAGTGGTCATGAAACAAAGAACTGGTTGCAAGGTGTAGGTGGATAGCAAGAATGGGGCTGGAATTAAGTTAGCTGGAGCATATTATTAAGGAAGCTGTGAGTCAGGCTGAATTTATACTTAATCTTGAGGACAAAAAGAAACAAAGATTTTAAGCAGGGAAGGAAAACTATCAGGTTATTTTTAAAAGAGATTTTCTTACCTTATTAGCAGTAATCAAAATGTAAGGTTGTTACTCTACTTTTTTCTCCCTATGAGCAACTATAAGCTCCATAAAAATAGAGCCTTTAATTACAGTTGTATCTCTAGTACTTATCTAGCACCTAGTAGGTGACCAAAAAGTATCTGTTGTATAAATGTTAAAGTGCACCTGGCCATCATGGCTCAGTGGTTGAGCACTGACCTATGAACTAAGAGATCAGGGTTTGAATCCCTGTCAGGACACAAGCCCCAGTTGTGGACTTGATCCCCAGTAAGGGGCGTGCAGGAGGCAGCCAATCAATGGTTCTCTCTCATCATTGATGTTTCTAACACTCTTGCTTTTCATTCCTTTCTGAAATCAATAAAAATATTTTTTAAACATTAAAGTGCATGGTTATGCACTTAACTGGTAACACAGAACAGCTATGTTCTGCTTACAGTGTGAAGAATGGCCTGGGGAGAAGGACAGGGGTCACAGGAAGAGGAAGGCTAGAAACAGAGGCCAAATAGGTGATGATAGCCTAAACCAGTGAGTAGCAATGGGAATATAGAGAAGATGGAGGTAAAACTGACATGACTTGATTACTAGATAGTACTGATCTTAGGAGGTACTGACATACTCTTGTGAAAACTGAGGAACCCAAATTAATACCAGTTTAAACTAGAGGGTCAACCCATCTCTACCCTGCCATGAGCAGGAACACTATTTTCCTTGAAGTGCAATTTTGGTTACTTACAGACATGCAAGCTAAGGCTGAGACATTAAGTAATTTAATCAAGGTTACTTTGACTAAAAACTGATAGGCTCTGAAGACAGTGGTTTTCAATCCTGGCCACATATCAAAAGCTCCTGGGGTGGGAGACAAGGGAAACAGAGAGAGAAAGGGGGGAATAGGGAGGAAACTAAAAGAGAAGGGAAAAATGAGAAGGAAGAGAGGCAAAGGAGGAGAGAGAGGGACAGGAAGATGGGAAGGAGAAAGAAAGGGAAGTAAGGAAGGAGGAAAAGGAGAGAAGGGAGAAAGGAGGGATGGAGGAAAAGAGATGGGGAAAAAATAAAAAAAGAGAATTTCAGTTTCCTAATATGCCAACAGAACCATTAAGGTTCCATAATTTCAAGTATTACTGAAAAGTTTTAGTTGGGAAAATTTCCCAAGTACAGAAGTTCTAACTGATCAACTCTGCCATAAAAACTTCAGTTAAGGCATCCATCATACATACAGCCTGTGGACAACTCAATTTATCAGCATACTGATAAAATTAACTATTCTGTATGTAGACAAAAGAGTGACATTTTCAAATCCTAAATTAGATCAAGACCCTGTAATTAAGTCTTTCAATAACTTCCTATTTTTAGAAAAAAAAATCTAAAGTTCTTGCATTTGTAAAAGGCCCTGAATAATCATGACTCAACTATTTCTTCAACGTCATTTCATACCAACTTTTTCCACTCTCATTTTGCACCAGCTCCAACTGTTTCTAGAACATGCTGAGTTCTTTCCTGCTTTGGGACCTTTATACTTCTCAGTTCTTAACATGGTTCTTCCTAATACTCTATTTTTTGTTTTAAATCTTAATGATTACTTCCTCCGAGATGATTTTCCAACCCACTCTATCTAAATGGGACTTCCCATGTTAGTCATTATCGTAACATTCAATTTTTTTACTTCACAGTATGTAGAAGGCAACTGCATTTTTCTACTACAATGTGAGTTCTTTTTGAGAAGAGATTTTTTAACATACAATCCATAAAACACAGCTGGCATATAAAGGCATTGAAATATGTTGGGAAGGAGGAATGAAGAGGGTCAAACTTAGATGCTAACAAAGGTTATTAAATTAATGAATTAATTTGCATGGTGGGATAATGCACCATAAATTAAAAATTAACACACAGCAAAATTGGTGATCCTGATTTCACAAAAGCTGATTATAGAAATTTAAAAAATGAATTTTCTTGTCTTTTCTACTAATACCTCTAGTTCATGATAATAAAATTATAATGATGGAAAAAAGTCAATTCAATGAAAATGTAAAAACAGAATAAAATTGTACTAAATTTTGTACAAGAAATAAGTTTAAAAAGAGTAGAAGAAACTACATAAAAATGTTAACAGATTACATCTGGATGGTTTGATATATTTTCTTTTTTATGTCTTTCTACATTTTCCAAATTATCTACAATGAGAATGTTACTTTTATAATAAAAAAAAAATTGAAAAACAATTATTATACCTTGATGGCTCTAAGTCTAGTCATAACTATGAACAAAGCATTATACCATTTTTTAAAAATCTTTAAATGACAGTCATTAAAGCCTACTTATGAAGTAAAATTCTTATTTATTCTTTTACTAATTCTCTACCAGTACTACTCTTTGCCACTTTTTTCTTTCAATCCTGGGGGGAGGAAGGGGAAGAAGGGACGGGGATGATTTTATTTGCACTCAAACTTCAAATCCTTGCTCTTTATAATTAAAAAAAATTTTTTTAATGGGTTTTAGAGAGAGGAAGGGAGGAGAAGAGAGAGAGAAACATGGACAAGTTGCCTCCTGTATACACCCCAACCTGGGATCAAACCTGTATACACTCTAACCTAGGTGTGTGCCCTGACCAGGTATCGAATTGGTGACCTTTCAGTGCATTGGATGATGCTCAATCAATTGAGCCACACCAGCCAGGGAAGATCTATCATATTTTATTCTTGTGTGGCAGACACTTTGACTGCCTGATCTAATAGCCATTTCCAAACCCTTTCCCCAGTGTACTACATAAATATAGGCTGGAAAGGTAAATACTTGCTGTCCCAGTCTCTCTTGAAGCCAGGTTTCACAGGGAGCTTTCTGGGCAAGTTTGGCTTTCTTTCCTTTTCTCCTATTTAAAATGAGGGCACTGTTTGAGATGCATCAGTCAACTTACCACCATGAGACTATCACCGTGCTAAGGATGGAAAACAGAACAATTTAAAAGAACCTGGAAGCCTTTAAGAAACTGCTTGAGTCATTGCATCAGTCCAGATTATCTACCATTTGGACTTCTTATTCTGTGAGAGAAAAAATTCCCTATATGTTTAAGCCATGGTTCCCTAGGTTTTCTATTACTTGAGGCAAACACATTCTATTGATAAACCATACATATTTGAAAACAGTATTTGTTCTCTCTTGCCTCATTGGTGTTTTGGTGTAAGTAGAAATCTAGATCATGGTAATTTTCCCTCAGAATTATAAGACCTTGTTTCCCCTTATCTTACAGTTTCCAAAGTTGTTGAGAATTTCTCTATCCACTCTAAGTCATATTCCTATGAATGTGACCTCATTTTACCTTAGAAAATTTTAAGATATTCTCCTTACCCTGATACGTGAAATTCCACAGTGAACAATGATGGTTTTGTTTTGCTAAATTTGACATACTGACTTCTGTAGGTGTCGATTTGTAATCTGGAGCCAATGTTTAGAGAAATTTTCTGCTATTTCTTTATATTATAATCTAGTCTCCTCCATTTTTCCTGTTCTCTATAGCTTAGGAAACTCTTATTAGTTCAATATTGGAACTCCTGAGTTAATTTTCTAAGGTCCTTATTTTCCCTAATTTTCACCTCTGTCTGTCTATGTTTCAGATTTCTTACAACTCTTCTATTTTTTTATTCTAGCAAAATTTATTTTCCAAAAACTCTTTTTTAGTCTCTGATTTTTCATTGCATCCTATTATAGTTTTATGGATGCAGATCCTTTCTCTAAAACTGGCCTTTATCATTATAATTTTCATTTACTTGTGTTCAGTGCATTACTCCAGATTTCTATTTTCAGGTTTGTTTTGTTTTTGTCTTTCTCTCCCATGGTGAAGATTCTAATACAGAAGATACCCAACTGACAGTTCAATGAGAGTGACGAAATAAAAAGTTAACTGAAAATGTTATGTGTATCGTGGGCAACACTACAGGGGGACTAGACTGTGAAAGTGGTTCAGGTAGTGAGATTAGCCATTTTACTGGTATGGAGGGTCCCCAAACAACAGTATCTGGAAATATTTTCTCTGAGGCCATACATTTCCTCCAGAAAAGGTGATTCCAGTCTTTTGTAAGAGACATATGTCTGGCATTCTGGGGACAGGGACATGGTTAGAAGTTCTACTATTCAGTTTATAGGTTTAATTGTCCTGTTTTCTGCTCTGTCTCCTTTGCCCCCACAGAGCCTTTATCATTTCATTTCTCCCAAGAAAAAAGAGTGCTAGTAGGAAGTATGGGAGAAGGGTCCTGAGGGCAAACTACTTCATGTGTATTTTTTTTTTTTACAATGATGCGATCTTTTGTTAAAAGAAAAAAAAGCTTTTCATCCTAAATATGAACAATTATTACAACTTTAAAAATCTGTTTTTATAAATAATAGCTTAAAGGAAAAGCAAGCTATTCTAACTTCTCATCCTATTACTCAAATTAGTCATTTTAAACCCCTAGGCCTTAAACAAAAATACCATTCTTCTGTGTATACTAATCACAGGCAAAGTGACTACTATGTAGGGTAACTGTGCATCATCTAATATCGGATACTTTTGACAGTGAATGCGGCAGTTTCATAAAACTGGGACTATCTTAGGCAAACCAATCACCCTATTACGAGAAGAATAACTTCCTGGATGATGAATTTGTAAACTTAAAAGGCATTACCATTACATGTCTTCCTTCAGAACAAAGACAAACTCTACTATCTTTGCATAATATAAGTTACTATACTGAAAGCAAGGTGGAAAAGTTTAGCAATATAGAATAATATAGTTTTTAGGATATCAATTCTTGCCAGCCCCCTCCTCCTCAATAAGCACAAAAAAATTCCCACAGAGATTCATATACCATCTTTCTGCTCTAAGGAAATAATGATGATTAATATATTTTAAACAGATAGAATTGGATAATTTAGCTGGAAGAGAGAGACAAAAACAAGTTTTCTGACCTCTTAGTCAGAATTACTTCAAATAAAGAAATGGGGAAAGGGTGAGGAATGGATAGAAAGAAAAGAAAATGGGCTATAGTCATCTACCTTATAAAGCATTTAAGACACAAGAGAAAAATCACTAAATGCCTTTACCCATTCCAGAGTCTTTCTTGGTGCCATCTGATATTATGTCTACATGATCAGAGTCCACATCATAACTAAAGAAATCATTCAAATAGGTCTTCGATCGCTGGCCACCAAATACATATAAGCAACGATTTTTCTGAAAAATAAGGAAAAAAAAGGCAAAGCACAGAGAAAGTAGTCACTTTCACGAAAAATTCAGAATGATCTTTAAAAAATTTAAACCTCTATAAAAGTAATTTTATGACAGATCCCATGCAGTGGAGTACTATGATGGTACAAAGAGAAATGAAGATGCTTTCTATATACTGCTAAGAGGTGACCTCCAGGATATCCTATTAAAGTAAAAAAGCAAGGTGCAGCCCAGTTGGTATGACTCAGCTGGTTGAGCAGAGTTCCATGCACCAAGAGATTACTGGTTTGATTCTCGATCAGGGCATGTGCCTGGGTTGAGGAAGCCAACTGACCTCATCTATCTCTACTTCTCCCTTCCTCTCTTTCTAAAAAAAAAAAAAGAAAAGAAAATCAATAAAAACATTTTTTTTTTAAAAGCAAGGTGCAGAATAATGTATACAAAGTGCTCTCTTGTGAGAGAAAGGAGAAAAAGAAATGTGTCTGTGTTTGTTTCTCTCTCCAAAAAGAAACAAAGAAAGGAAACTAATAAAAGACAGCTACTTCTTGGAGAAGGCACAGAACAGCAAGATACCAGGGATAACACTAAATCTCTCTTAAAGTACCCAGACTTTTGGTTTTGCCTTTAGAATCAGGTGTATGTTTTAATTTAATTAGAAAACAAATTAACTCAAAAGAAAAAATCTCTGAAATTAGGAAAACAAAACCCTATCAGGACATAAGGGTATGACCATAGAGAGAATATTTCTAGTGATTTTCGTTCATGTTTTTGAATACCACCTCCTAGTGGGTTATATACTAAATAGAAAAATAAGAAAGCAATTTTAAACAGCATTTAGTGATTTTGCTGTTAGTTTTGCTATTCTGTAAACTATAAGACAGAATAATATAATACTGATACTAGAAAGGAGGATTTTAAACTTAAAAGATATACAAAATCAAAGATACTAAAAATTATAATCTTTCATTTGAATTAGATGTATCAGTATAAACTCATGATTTGAATTTTCTCTTACTAAAAAGGATATACATATATATATATCATATATATATTACACACACACACACACACACACACACACACACACACACACACACACACACACACACCAGGAGGGGGCAATGCCTACTGGCCAAAAATAGAGAAAATTTGGGGGCATCAAAAAAATTAATGGCCCTGGCTAGTGTGGCACTAATGGGTCACAGGTTTGAGTCCAGGTAAAGGTCACACATGTATCTGGGTTTCAGGTTCAATTCCTGGCCCAAGTTGGAACACGTGCAAGAGGCAGCCAACGGATGTGTCTCTCTCACCTTGATGTCCTGCCCACCCTTTCTACCCTCTCTGAAAATCAATGGGAAAAATATCCTCGGGCGAGGACCAAAAAAAAAAAAAAAAAAAAAAAAAGAGTAATGACATCATTGGATTAAACGCATCAAATATATAAAAATCGATGAGTTCATAATAACACTTAAAAAAAATCTATCGGTTAACTTTGGAGCCTCAACTCATTAATATAAAAAAGTGATAAAGGAACATATGTACTACTCTTTGTAATATTTTACGCAAAAAAAAAGTTTAACATTTAAAAAAAAGTGATAAAGGAAGAAAATCAATTTATATTACCTATCTTAAGCAGTTTACATATCAGAGTAGCCACACAGTTAATGACAGTAAGCTTTTAATAATATAATCAGTTAATAAATTACAGAATTAGAAAAATCACCATTTGACAAATCCTAATGAAATCTAGGCAATGACTATCAATGGCTGCTAGAGCCATGAGGTAAAATGTTGACAGGAAACTTTATAATTAATAATCAGGTTGATAGCACCTGAATTCACCGAACAATTTTACCACCACCAAAAGTCTGACATCTACACATTAAATGCCTCTCGATATTCTGCCATCAGACCATCTATGAAGTAATCCTGCATCTTTTCTTTTGCGCTTCCCAAAAGGACAGTGAATCTAAAATCAAGTACTAGATTTATGGAGATGATCACTTTATACATTATATACAAGTCTGATCACTTGGTTGTACATCTGAAACTAGTATGTCAACTGTAATTGAAAACTTATTTTAAATGACTCTGGATTTAACTACCAGGAAATATGGATAAAAGATCACATTAAATGACATTATGAGAAAATAAAAGCAGCTAAAGCAAGAATGCTATAAATTCTAAAGCTCACATGATTCCATTTCTTTAACAAATAAATGGTATGTGGGGGAATAAAATAAGAGGGATTAGTACTATTATGGATTAAATAAAATTAAGAGATCTAACAACCCAATGTAGACTTCTCTGAACCCTGACTTGAATAAACCAATTATTAAAAGGTATTTTATTTTTCAGTATTTTAGAAAAATTCCATGTATTAAATGTTGTTAAGAAATTGCTTTTACTTTGGTTGAGTATTATATTATTATTGTAATTATGTTTTTTTAAATCTTTAACTGTTAGTGACACACTATAATATTTGTAGGTATAATGATAAGAGTATCTGGGATTTGCTTTAAAATACCCCAGCACTTTAAAAAATCAAACATTAAAAAAAATATATATATATAAGTGGGGTAGATATATGAAAAACAGCGAAATATTGATAATTGTTGAAACTAATGAGTACACAGGAATTTATCATATTCTTCTCCCCACTTTGGCATATGATTAAAATATTTCATAATATATTTTTGAAGTTATATTCACAGAAAGAGGCCCAAGTTTCCCTGTAGCATCTGAGAAGTTTAATTCAATGTCTGTATGTTGGTTTTGCTGATAAATTTTAATTTTAATTCTATAATGTCAATTCTCAATTCTTTGCACTTAATGAAGAATAGCAGAGGGAAAAATAAGAACAGATAAGAAAATTGATCTTGCAGTTAATAAATAAATAGAAATAGATCTACATAAGCAATGAAGTTAGTAAAAAAAAAAAAAAAACCCTATTATTATTATTCAGGTGATAACTATTTAGGAATTACTAAGCTGACCGGATAGAGTCTCAATTATAACAGTTTACTGTTAAAAAGTTTTTTGTCTATCATTGCTAACACTAATCATTTATATCTAATGAAAAGTTTTGATCACTTACTGAGGAATTAGATTTCACCACTTTTCTTACTGAGATACACATGACAAAATAACATAACACAATGTACAGAATATTCTTACTGAGTGAAATAGCATGCAGTGTCCTATCCGAGACTGGATATCCTCAGGCCCAGCATTGCAGGAGTCCTCTCGAAGAAGTTTCCAGGTTTGACATTGACAGTTGAAAGCAAACAACCCACTGAATTGTGGTTCACTGGCTCTGCTGTCGTCTACACTGCCATTACAAGTCAAAATTCTACCCCCAAAGGTGTAGATCATATGTTTTTCTGAGTCCATACACATCTATCAGAATAAAAAAAGATTGAATAGTTTTAGATTGTTCCTGTCATGTGTTAAAATGAAACCAACGTGTGTTGTTTTAGATTCAAAAAAAAACAACACACAAAACAATCCTGACCTTTGTCTTATAACACTACGTACTGCCCCTGATTATCATATGCACTTATTGCAATACTGCCAACCACCAGGCAGATGGATTTCTAAATACTTTTTCCAGTTTCATTTTTCCCATTGAGAATAAAATATGTTGGGTTAAGAGCTTTATGCTTTCTTGAAACTGCATAATTTTTACCACATCAACCAATAAATAATATATAAGGTGCTGATTTGTAAACCTAAGAATGAATACAGGTCATACTCTAGGGGTAAAGAGGGATCACACACTACTTGCAAGCATCCTATTAATCTTGCTACCATTAATAAGAGAGCAGATATGTGAATGAGTGATGCAACTAAATTCATCTCTCTGCATTTATTTTACAAAACTCTTCAAATTATGTTAAAAAACAGTAAAACAAACAGACATTTGCAACACTCTCCAGACTGACTTCTACCATGTGGTGAATCTTGCCTTTTTTTAACACAATACTATAAATTTAATTTTCTTTGAGGTACATTATGCAACTCAAGTTCAAAAGCCAAACAATTCTTTCAACTCAAGATGGTAGTTTTTCATAAAAATATCTAATAAAAGTCATTTGTCAAAGATAATAAATAAGAATTAAATTCTATTTCAAAGAATATGTAAGTGTAAGTTGGAAATTAGATATTGAACACAAGTGGCATTTATAATTAAAAAAATTATGTACACAAAACATTATTTTGCTAAAGCACAAACACTGGCCATTGTGTGTTTAATTCTTTCCTCCCATCAATTACTTCTGCTATTTATTTTTTGCAGTTTTTAATAAAAAGCTTTTTTAATAATTATAAAATTTGGTTTTAAAATATTAAAAATATTCTAACCAATGTCACCCCAATAAATTTTTAAAAGTTAAAAAAAAAAAGACTCTAGCATCTCCTAATCTTTACCTACTACTAAAAAGATCCATTCACTTGCCTTTCCCAGGTTTATGGCAGATTTTTACAAATTAAGATGAAAATTTACTATACCTCAAAGTTGAAATCTTAATGAATATGGTTGCAAAACTGAGATAAAGTTTTCATGTCCCTGGCCTCCCAAAGAAAGTGTTCTCACTCTTTAACCTTCGATAATCCTATCATTAAAAGCAATCCATACATTCCTGAAGACAACTGGTATGGCCCCATTCACCTACTATATATCTGACTGTGTAGGGCTGCATTGAAGCTGGGTCATATTACCCTGTCCTAAATACTTAAGACTTAAGTCTCTCCAAAAACCTGGGGATCATGCTGAAAATCCTGAGGGACACACATTACATAAGCCAATTATATTTTCATAAATTCAGAGTTATAATTTTGGCCAATCTCTGTTATCAGGTTTCCTATGATGATCTAGCCCCTAAATTCAACTTCATACGACTACAAAGGGATTTTCTCTTTCCTTTGGGGGATATTTAATTTTGATGTGCTTCTTCTCAGTTGTCTGCCTACAAAGGTAACCAGTTTTCTCTCTGAGGCTTTTAGGATTTTTTCTTAATCCTTGGTTATGAAATTTCATTAAGGAAGTATCTAGGCAGGGATATTCTTTTTCATTCATCCTGAACTGCACTTGGTGTTCCCTTCGTACTGCAAACTCTTTCTTCATCTTTAGGCGTTTTCTTCATTTTTACCTTGAGTTTGTTTTGGCCAGCATTCACTTCTTCTAGAACTCCTATTAGATGGGATTGGAACTTCAGGACCTTCTCGCTGTTTCTTAACTTTTCTCTCATAATTTCAGCTCATTAATTTAGTAACCATTTTGAGGTGAGTGTGTCATTCTGCTTTTCAAATAATTTGCTGAGATTTTAGAAAACCTTTAACTTGTAACTTTTCTACATGTCTTTTATGAATGCAATAGTTGCCTGAATTGCTCTAAAAATACCACTTACACTTGCCCTAAGGGCTTCTTCAGTTTATACTAGTGTATTTCTTTGTTAATTCTTAATTTGCTTAATTCTTAATTCAGCACCTATCTCATGGTATTAATTACATTAAAATGTATTTATTTTTTTGGTTGTTGTTCTAGTCCTCTCTATATCTGAGAATCACTAGTCATTTGCCAGCTACATATACACTGGCTGGCCTCAAGGGACTGGGGGGGGGGGGGCTGGGGGGCTGAGATGTGATACTGTGAAGGGTTCCACAGCTGCTCTTCAGCTGCCCTTGGGAGTATTGCTCTACCTTTCCACCTCAATGCCCACACTCAACACTTGACCTATAGACAGTATCACAGTTAAGTGCTATTCAAACTGAAGAATGCTTTGCTGTTCAGTCCTCCACTGATCATCTAATGTTTGCCTCAGCTCTATAAACTTTGAGGCTGAAATCTTACAGGCTCTAGTTTCTGGTTGGATCTGGTCCTATCTACTTTGTACCTTAAAGGAATTCTCCCCCGCTCCTCCCCTCTAATATTTTTAAGTTCCCAAAGGGCATTCTTTTTTGTTTTCAATGCTACTACTAATGTATTCTATTGTCATTTCATAGGATATGGGCAGGAGAACAGTAAAAGTATGTGTCTTTATCTAGTAACTAGTGGCTCAGTGCACAAAATTTGTGCACATTAAAAGGGGATTAATTAGAGGAAATATTTTAATGTTGCTATTTGCCCTTTCTCTATAATAGAAGTGTCAGAGATTAAAGAAAATTAGTAAAGTGTATATGAAAATCTTCCTCCTGTCAGAGTCTGGAGTGCACCATGGAACCCAGAGTCAAGTCTTCAACCACCCACGTGCACCGCAAAATCACTTGAAACCCAAACCTGGACAGCCCCCCTTTCATTGGGCTAGATCCAGACCTGGCCGGTCCCACCCTGTCAAGCCCTGCCAGGTGCAGGGTGCAGCCTCAGGTCTTCTGGGTGCCAGGACAGGGGAGCATAGCCTGAGGTCCCCCATCAAGCCCTGCTGGGCGGAGGGAGTGGCCTGTGATCCTCCAGCCTGGCACCGGGGCAGGGGGCACAGCCTGTCCTGGTGCTGGGGTGGGGGACATGGCCTGAGGTCCCCTGGCCCAGCACCAGGGCAGAGGGCACACCTTGAGGGCCCCCGTCAAGTCCCGCTGGGTGGGGGGCACAGCCTCAGGTCCCCTGGCCTGGGGCCAGGGTGGGGGGCATGGCCTGAGGTCTCCCGGCCTGGTACCAGGGAAGAGGGTGCAGCCTGAGTTCCTCTGGCCTGGTGCCAGGTGGGAGGAGCAGCCTGAGGTCTCCTGTCAAGCCCTGCAGGTGGAAGGCATGACCTGAGGTCCCCTGTCAAGCCCCATGCAGGAGGTGGGTGGGTGTGCAGCCTCAGGTCTCTGCTGATTGCTCCTTAAGGCTCGTTATGGGAACTTAGCCTCAGCTGTGGGTGCAAATTGATTGGAGTGACGGTCAATTTGCATATTCCCTCTTTATTACATAAGATTTCTTCAAAAGGTGGTCATACTTGATGGGCAGTTTCTCTAGATATAAAATCCTTGACTCACATTTCCTACCTTCTGGATATTGCTCTAATGTTTCCTGGTACTGAATGTTGCTGTAGAGAAATCTGATACCAGTCTCATTTGATTCCTCTTATAGGTGACTTGATCATTTTGCCTAGTTTCCCCCTAAAATGGCTTCTTTATATTTGAAATGCACTGTTACTGACGTATGTCGTAGAATTGAATGCATAGGCCAACTTTTTTCCTTTCTGATTATAAAACACCCTTTTGAAATGTGAAATAGTGTTTTCTTCAGGTAAGTCTTCTTGAATTTTATTATAAACTAGGGGCCTGGTGCACAAAATTTTGTGCACTCGGGGTTGGGGGGTCCCTCAGTCCGGCCTGTGCCCTCTCACAGTCTGGGACCCCTCGGGGGATGTCCACCTGCTGGCATGCCTGGCCAGCGTGGGTGAGGGGCTGAAGGCCGTTTTCAGGCTACCCACAGCCCGTTCAGGGTTCAAGTCCCTACTGGGGTGCCTGTCCAGCCTAGGTGAGGGGCTGAGGGTCGTTTGTAGGCTGCCCACAGCTCCCATTGACCCAACGTCCCAGCAAGGCTGGCTGGAATCAAGTTTCTGGGGTTTATTTATCTTCTATAATTGAAACTTTGTTACTTTGAGTGGAGGCCTAGGCAGGGAATAAAGCCTCCCGTTTGCTTCAGCTCCTTGGCTGCTATAATTGAAACTATGTTGCCTCGAGCAGAGGCCCAACTGGCCTAGGCAGATAGTTTACTCCTGGTGCAATGGAAGCCTTCTGCTTGTTCCAGCTCCGTGGCTGTTGGCCTTCATTTTGGCTGGATTAATTTGCATACAGCCATTCTGATTGGCTGGGGGCGTGGCTTGGCTGGTGGGCATGGCTTAGGTGTCTCGAAGTGATGGTCAATTTGCATATTATTCTTTTGTTAGTGTAGATATTTGTTGTTCCATTATTTTGGTTTCTGCAGTTAACATCTCCAATTATATGTATGTTGCCTTATTTTTGCCTGTCTTCTCTATCTATAATTTTCTGACTAATCCTTTTCTTAATCTTTATTTCTATATTTCCTGCTCTTCTTATTTCTATGCTCTATGACCCTTACCTATTCTTCATTATGCTCTATGTAGAGTAGCTTCATTTCTGAAAATGTTTTCTTCAGTTTCTTTCCTTAATTTTACCAGGTCCTGTTTCATCTGCTCCTCTTATTTGGTCATCTCATCTGCACAACTGAATTTATGCTTTGTAGTTTTCTTCAAAGTTTCAAGCTTCATTAAATTATTTAATTCATGTTCAGATACTGATATATAATTTTCATCTGCTATTGTGTAAAGGAAAGTTTTGCCGGTCTTCTTTTTTTTATTAATTTTCTTTAGAGTACCTCTCTAAAAATTTTGTGTTTTAAACTTTTTAAATGTTCATATTTAAATTTGTTGAATTTCTCTGAACCAGATAACAGAAGGTTTCTATCAAGGGGTAATGTTCTCGCTCAAGACTCCTTCTTCTGTTGCTACTGAATTAAACTGCTTCTTCAAAATGTAGTCCATCTGTGAAGCCCTGTCTTTTTTAAACTCTATGAACCCTCATCTGTATGTGTGTGTGTGTGTGGGGGGGGGGGGGAAGGGGTGTTTCTATCTCAAGACTTGAGCTCCCCCAGTTCCTTCACTAGATATTGCAAAAGGAGCACTGTTTACACTTGTCACGGTGTCTCCCATACTTTCAGAAGATGGTGCTTTCTGACATCTCCCACTTCTGGGCCACTCTGGGTGCTTTGCACATGTTATCTCACTAACTCCCCCAGAGGCTGCCCTGCTAAGAGTACCTCTGCTAGGCTCCCTCTACATTCCCAGTTCTCCCCTGTTACATTACTGTCAGTTTTAATACAGGTTCTGAATATTTCAGTTATTTTTGGCTAAACTTACAAGAAATTGGGAGTTGTGGGTTTTCTTTGGCTCCTGGTTTTGCTGAATATGTGACTTGTGTTTGTTTATTTAATCTTTTTTATTGGTTTGGTTCTCATTGTTCCTGAAAATCACACAAAGCAACAACATCGAAAGCTTCAGAACTAAGCTGCCACTATGTTCTTAATAAATCCAAAGCTTTAAATTTATTAACTGTTAAATTCAAAATTGCGCAGTAACTTTTTAAAGTGTTTTCATGCCTCTAGCTTTCTCACATTCTTGAGCGTTGTCAAATCTTAAAGTGTCATGAACTGCCCTAAGTAATTTTGAAGTTGCAATTTATAGCTTTATTTACATAAAACAAAATGGAAACTAGAGGCTTATACAGGTTACACAAGGTCACAGAGCTCGTTATTAGCCTAATAAGCACTGACATCCTCGTTTTTTCACACCTAGTGTTTTGTTACAACATCCAATCAGTTGAAAACCAAACATTTAACAGAACCTTGCTTCCAAGGAACATTCTATTTTATCAAAGTCAAGAGAAACAAAGACCATACATAAGGACAATATATTTGTAATTAGATTACCCCTAAGCTATTCTTTTTACAACTTGTAAAAATAGAGACATATGCATCTTTTGTAAAAGAAATCTGTAACCAGTTGAAAGCAAGAAAATAAACTGTTTCCCTCCAAATGTTATCTGTTGATATTTTGTTTTTAAAAGATCAGAACCAGCCAAACTTTTTTTGGAGTTTTAATTTCCCCATGAAAACACTGAAGATGTCACAGCGAAGTGCAAAGCTTTGCAGAGCTCAGTTATGTAGAGCCAGCAGAAGTTCCAAATTCAATCTGGGGAATACTTGAGGACTAATGTTTTTGATTTTCCACCCACCACTACTTGATAGGCATATAACCCATCCCTCTTTTCCTTACTATTCTCTTATAACAACTAACTGTTAATATAAATATAGCATAAGAATACTTTTAAAGTAAGTAATTAATAAAAATATGTAATAAACAATAAATAAAGACTTGGTTTTAACTCGTTTATAAGGTAGGAGATAAGCTAGGCCTAAAGTAGATTCGATCATAATTATAGCACCATCTCCTATATCTCAAGTACTAGGCAATGCTATGTTCATCATTATAGTGTTAAAGATTTTTTGAAAGTTTTCTCTCCCCCACACTCCAAAAAAACCTTTGGACATGGTTTGAATCAAATAAAACTTCCTACAGAATTCAAAGTGGTTACTGTTTTGTTTGAGGTACTGAACTATACTGAACTGATTGACATTGAGTACATATTCAAATATAGATACAAATGATAATGACACTGATGGAGATGATGAGACTTACATGCATATTAATATATTAATACTAAAAAGGCTTACAATATTGCTATGTGTAGTCTTGTCTACAACATCATTATATGATTTTTATTGGTGCTGATTTTAAACTTCATCTAGTTTATGTCAAATTTCTATCTCTTTTATAATGTTTGTGATTATATACAAAGGTAAATATATTTCACACAAATCGGAAGAATAGCTCTAGATTTCAAGTTCTTGAATTCATTATAATTTCAATTAAAAGTAATTTAAAATTTCTTCCAGGAATGTAGAATAAGAAGTTTTAAAAGGGAAAACTGTTATTGTTATGATTCCTAGAAATTTTTATACAACTAAATTTGTTCTTCCTACTATGTACTGCTCCATCTATTACCTAAAGTTCTTATAAATTAACATTTGTGTTCTGAGATCTTAGTATTTTATCCTGCACTATATAAGAGAAAAATTTTTTAAGGATAACTTTACAACTACTGGCACAAGTTATTTTTATTATCTGTCATAGGTATTTGTAATAGAAACCTAAGAGATAATTTAGACTATTAAGTATAGCATGTGACATAAACGCTAACAGAAAGTTACTAAGCACTAATTAATTCTACCATATATTTATCTGTGCACCAAACCTGATGATCAAACACCAATTTCGGCCCTCCATCAGCAGCAGTATCCTCACTGAGTAACATCCATGTGTTAGAGTCAATGTCATAACGATAAAAGTCACTTTTCAGAGATTTGCTGTTCCTCACAGAGGAATCCAAATAACGGCCCAATGTGTAGATTTGCCTTCGTTGAATGTCAATGCACATTTTATGACATGACCTGGCACTGGGACCATTCTATGGAGAGAAAAAAAGAGAAGAAATTAAAAGAATAACAAAATACAATTAATGCCTCTTTTTGTTGACTCTCATTACAAGCTTTGTTCCAGAAACTCATAGCAAGTCAACTAATGTAAGTCCAACACTAGGCCTAAATCTTTCAAGAAAAGCAAAAATAGCAGCAGGAGATAAAAATCTTTCTTTAGAAATACTTAAAATCTACCAGGAAAGATGGGACGAGCTATTCTGTACCCTATGGCATTTTGTTCGTAACCCTTATATGGCTTCTATTACATACTCCATTGCATTTTAGTAATTTATGCACAGAGTTTAATTCTCTATTATATGTTGATCTACTTAAAGACAGATTTAGTCCTTTAAAATATTTCTCATCAGAATTTCTCACCAGAATCTAGTACAGATAGGCATTCCAGGAATATCTAGAATCACTGAATTTCATAACTAAAAGGACCCTTTATAAAATCTTTAGTTTAATTATCCCCTTTGAAAGAAAGGAACTAAAAGCCAAAAGATAAGAGGCATCCTCCTGAAAGCTAGAGCAATAGTGAGAGAAGCAAAATGAGAATCCAAGTCTTTGACTTTCTCATCTATCCTTTATGTTATATAAAAGTGATTTTCCTGACTGAATAAATAATACAACTAGGGGAAAACAGGAAGAACAATATATAACAAAACAAAGCAATCAATTAGATGAGATCATTTGTATCACAGGACTAAATAAAAGGTAAAAATTATTATAGTACAAACTAAAAGTAGAGTTCATGAAGCGAAAAAAAACACCTTTAATTGGGCAGAACTGAATTAGTTAAAAGATGGAAAATAAACCAGAACTAATATTTATTAAATATCTCCTAAATTCTGTCTATATTATTACTATGTATATGTGTATATTTCATTTAATCTACATAACAACTCGATAAGGAAATATCATCATTTCATAGAGTCTAATTTGTCCACAGTCACAAAACTAGAAAGTAAGATAGAAAGAATCTAAGCCCCAGGACAACCAAAGCAAAAACTATGTTCTTTCCACTATTCCAGATTGGTTTTTTCCCAGAAGAAAAACAAAAGCAAAAATACACTTACTACAATGTGTATGGTTATGACTGAAATGAAGAATTCCTGCTGCAGAAACAAAAGAGTCTGAAGTATAAGGCAGGAATAGGAAACTTGGTAAATGTGACTGACAGAGGAGACTAGATAAAATCTTATAAGCAATAAATAACTATTATAAGTGTCTAGAGCAGGAAATAAAATAAATAAGTGGTACTATAGAAGGGTAATCTAGCATTATTTAGATTACTTGAAGAAATAAAGGTATTCAGCATAAAGAACAGTTTGACATTAATGTTATTAACCCATATATTAAGTTTATTAAAATCTGCATTTTAGCACGGCTGGTGTTGCTCAGTGGTTGAATGTCGACCTATGAACCAGGAGTTCATGGATCAATTCCTAGTCAGGGCACATGCTTGGGTTGTGGGCTCAGTCTCCAGTGTGGGGCATGCAGCAGGCAGCCCATCAATGATTCTGTCTCATCTATTTCTCTCTCCCTCTCCCTTCCTCTCTGAAATCAATAAAAATATATTTAAATAAAAAATCTGCATTTTAGTATTCATACTATTATCCTAAAACTTATATTTAAAGATTTTTATTAAGAAAAATCTTCAATAAATAAGGTGAAACGTTTTGAGAAAGAATTTCTTGTATAATTAAATAATCTCAAAAACAAAAATGAGGTAATATATAGTAAATAAATCAATGCCATACTTCCTAGAATGTGAAATTTGAAATTTTATTAGGAGACTAACAACTTCTTGCTTCATCTTAATTAGCAAGAGTGCTATTAAAATGTTGAGCAATTATAACCTAAGTTTAAACAAAATAAGATAATAGGAATAAATAGAATAGGAAACAAACAAAACCAACAAACTTGGTTCTTCGAAAGATTAATACTAATTCTTTAAAAAAGGAAGAGAAAATACAAATTGCTAGTATCATAAATGAAAACAGAAATATCATTTACACGTTCACTATAAATTAAAAATAAGGGCCTAATATAAAAAACAAGTAAAATCTGGCAATGTAGATAAAATGGACGGACATAGCCCTTGAAAATTACGTACCAAAATTGACACAAGATAAAAGAAAAAATCTGAAATCATTATATCTATTGAAAAACTGCATTTATAATTTAAAATCTTCCTATAAAGAGCACTAACCCTATATATCTACACTGGTAAATTTTATCAAACACTTAAAGAAAAAATAATACCAAATTTCTCAGAAAAGGAAAAATAACTTCCATTTTAAATCTGTAGTGTATTCCATTACTAATTTGCTTTATGAGGACAATATAACACTTAAACCAAGTAACAATATTACAAAGGAGAAGGAGAAATAATATACTGGCAGTTAGTACAGAGACACCAAACTAATTTTTAACAAAATATCAAACAGAGAAACCAAGATGACGGCATAGGTAAACACTGGAATCGTGGCTGGGCACAACTATTTCAAAATCACAACAAAAAGAAAAAATGGACACCACCCAAAACCACAGGAAGGCTGACCGAGTGAAAATTCTATAACTAGAAAGAGACTGAGACTCCGAGGAGGTGCGGAAGCAAAGTACGGAGGTACAGAGGTGTGCGCGGGGCTCGGGGAGAGGGCTGGCGCCGGAGAATGCAGTTCTTTTTCAATCCGGAGGGAGCCACAAGCTCCCGGTGGCTCTGAACTCCAGTTCCAGGCGAGTTTCTGGGGACTCAGACACATCCCCAGAGAGGCTGGACTGTCTGGCACCAGGAGGAAATCCAAAGCAGGTTTCTCTCGGCATTGCTTGCAGCGATTACTGTGGGACACAGAGACCCAGTGTCTCTTAGCACAGGGCTGAGAATCAGCCATAGCTGACTCTCCGAGGCTCCTCCCCACCCAAGCTGCGTGCAGAAGCTTTTGCATATAAAATGCTGAGTAGCTGCAGGCAAAGGCTAAAATAGCACCTTTTTAGAGATATAAGAGCCAGCGTCACCCAGTGGCCAGAGTGGGACCATTCTAAATACAACTCCTCACATCCACAAGGGACACACTTGGGGCAGTCGCAGTGAGCACCAAAGCCCCACTGAAACAACTCTTGTCCCATAAGGGTGTCTCCAGCACAGAAGTTCTCCCACTGTAGACACAGCTGACTCTCATAACCAAGTGGCTTGGAGGTTAATTCCTCTCAGTGATCACCTAACACAGAAAGCCACTCTATCAACCCAGGGAAGCAGCAAAAATGTGGAGACAAAGAAACAGGTCACAAATGACAGAAATGGAGGAAAGCAAACGACTGGATATAGAGTTCAAAACCACGGTTATAAGGTTTTTCAAGAATTTTCTAGAGACAGCTGATAAATTTAGTAAGATCCTCGAGGATATGAAAAAGGACCAGCTAGAAATTAAACATACACCGACTGAAATAAAGAATAATATATAGAGATCCAGCAGCAGACTAGAGGATCGCAAGAATCAAGTCAAAGATATGAAATGTGAAGAAGCAAAAAACACCCAATTGGAAAAGCCAAAAGAAAAAAGAATCCAAAAATATGAAGACAGTGTAAGGAGCCTCTGGGACAACTTCAAGCATATCAACATCAGAATTATAGGGGTGCCAGAAGAAGAGAGAGAGCAAGATATTGAAAACCTATTTGAAGAAATAATGACAGAAAACTTCCCCTACCTGGTGAAAGAAATAGACTTTCATGTCCGGGAAGCACAGAGAACTCCCAACAAAAGGAATCCAAAGAGGACCACACCAAGACACATCATAATTAAAATGCCAAGAGCAAAAGACAAGGAGAGAATCTTAAAAGCTGCAAGAGAAAAGCAGTTAGTTACCTACAAGGGAGCACCCATATGACTGCCAGCTGATTTCTCAACAGAAACTTTGCAGGCCAGAAGGGAGTGACAAGAAATACTCAAAGTGATGAATAGCAAGAACCTACAGCCAAAATTACTCTAGCCAGCAAAGCTATCATTCAGAATTGAAGGTCAGATAAAGAGCTTCACAGACAAAAAAAAGCTAAAGGAGTTCATCACTACCCAACCAGTATTATATGAAATGCTGAAAGTTATCCTTTGAGAAGAAGAAAAAGTAAAGATAAAAAGTATGAACAACAAATACATATCTATCAACAAGTGAATCTAAAAATCAAGTAAATAAAATATCTGATGAACAGAATAAACTGGTGAACAGAATAGAATCAGAGGCATAGAAAGGGAGTGGACTGACAATTTTTGGAGGGAAAAGTGTGTTGGGGGTGCGGGAAGAGACTGGACAATGATCGTACCCCTATGGATGAGGACAGCGGCGGGGAGGGGTAAGGACAGAGGGTGGGGTGGGAACTGGGAGGAGGGGAGCTATGGGGGGGGGAAGAGGAACAACTGTAATAATCTGAACAATAAAGATAAATTTTAAAAAAATATTATCAAACAGAATGCAGCAAGATATAAAAAAGATATTTTATAACTAAAGGGTTTATCTCAGAAATGCAAAGCTGATTTTATATTTGAAAAGCAATCAAATTAATTCATCACATTAACAGAATTAAAGGAAAAAACATGATTGTATCAATACATATAGAAAAAGCATTTTTCCCCAGCACATATTCACGAGGAAAAACTCACAGCAAACTAGGAATAGAAACTTCCTTAATCTAATAAGGAATGTATAAAAATCCAGAATCTAATTTTCACTTAATAGTGAAATACAGCCCTGACCAGTTTGGCTCAGTGGATAGAGTGTCGGTTTACGGACTCAAGGATCCCAGGTTCGATTCCAGTCAAGGGCATGTACCTTTGTTGAGGGCACATCCCCAGTGGGAGGTGTGCAGGAGGCAGCTGATCGATGTTTCTCATCGATGTTTCTGGTTCTCTATCTCTCTCCCTTCCTCTCTGTAAAAAATCAATAAAATATATTTAAAAAAAAGTGAAATACAGATCCTGCTAGGATCTGAAACAAGATAAAGATATCTAGTCTCACCTCTTCTATTTAACTTTATACTAAAAGTCTAAGTCAGTGTAATAAGGCATTAATTTAAAAAATAAAATGGAAAGTTATGATAGAAAGACTGGGAAAAAAGGTAAAACGATTCCAATTCATAGATGACATGACTATTTGATGAAAACAGCTTAAGAAATCAACAAAGAAACTATTAGAAGTGGATTCAGAAAGTAACATATACAAAGGCAAAGTTAAAAAAACTACTTCTCTATATTAGCAGCTTGTTTGCTAATAAAAAATTTTTAAGTTCCATTTAAAATAGCATGAAAATCAAAACATACTGGGATCAATTTAATAAAAGATATCCAAGACCTCTAACATGAAAATTCTAAGAATGCTAAGATATTAAAGAAGATTGAAATAAATGGAGATTTAACTATGTTCATAGATTCCAAGACTATTAATAAGACAGCAATTCTCTCCAAATTGCTTAATAGATTCATTACATTGCTAATAATCCCAACAGTTTTAAAAATGGACACTATTCTAAAATTTATATGCAAATGTAAAGGACCTAGAAGAATCTGAATTAAAAAAATAATATATGGGATATTATACTTGCATATTAACTTGCACATTTAAAATAATTATTCTTTTTAAAAGCTGGGCCATCCCATTCTTTCAATCTCTTAAATGTTATTAGGTACATATTTAAGTAAATTAAATTATTTTTGCTTTTTAATTAATATCATACTTTGAATACACATGCCCTGGGGTATCATCAAACAATAAGGTTGTAGTCACTGGTATAAAAAATAAAAATAGATAATGAAATATTAACTTCAATTTTGGGAGGAATAAGTATTTATGCTAGAGCCATATATCATCATTCAATTCACAGATCAACCAAAGTTTTTTTGGTGTCTACAAGAAAGCAATAAACTATAATAAATCCAAACTCTAGCACTAGGTCACCACTTACTAGTATACCAATTGACTACAAAATAACAGAAACAGTAGTCTTGTCAAATAATTTATTTTTTCCAGTATATCTACACTAGTAAAAGAGAAACATGCAAATTAGTGTCACTCCGCTATACCCAGCAGCCAATCAGAGCGACCATGCAAATTCACCAAACAAAGATGGCGGTTAACTTGCATACACAGGCACGGAGTGAAGACTGAAGGCTCTGGCTGGAGTGAAGAGTGAAGACTGAAGAGGCTTGGCTTCTGGGCTGCAGCCACAGTGGAGAAACCAAGCCTTACTGCAGCCGGACCAAAGGCCTGGGTCCCGGGTGCCGGAGGAAAACCGGCGCCAGCAGCCAGGGGAAGGAAGGCCTCTTGGGCGAATCTTTGTGCAATGGGCTTCTAGTGTTTTAAATAATTATAAACTGCATTCTAAATATTATTTGTAACATATAAATGGTATAAAATAATAACCATGCTCAGGTTCAAAAGTAGAAATATTACCTTTGAAATTCTGTGTAAACCAACTCCCTGTCCTGCCAAACAGCCACTCTCCTGAATTTTGTACTTATCATTCCCTTGCTTTTCTCCAGTATTAACTTTTCATTTAATTAGTATCACCTAATTACTCACTAAAGAGTAAGTATATGATTTATGCCTTAAGGAATTCAGAGTCTGCGTAGGAACACAGGAATGCAAACCAATCATTAAAATAACCATTCAAAGAATATAGGTATTAAATGGGTACACACACAAAAAAGCTATTAATTCTGCATAGAAAAGACATGAATACTACACAGATGAAGGTAAAAGCAGGGTGCATGGGAGGACAACCCTCTGTTAATTCCAAACAGGGAAAAAACTATTGCAAAAGGTCACAGATGAGAAAGTCAAATAATTCCAGAAATTATAGGTATGGCTAGCACACAAAGTCAGGAGATGAGGCTAGAAATGGTGACCAAATCCTGATGAAAAATCTGAAGTTTTTACTCTAAGCAAAAAATACAAACAAAAGCTAGCTAAATAAATTGCTTTATCATTCTGATTATTGTTGTTGTTATTCCAACTTCCCTGTATCTATACCTTTTGATAGTATCCCCCACCACACAGTGACCCCCTCACCACACATGACTTTCTTTGGCCAATGGGACAACAGTAAATTTGGTGGCATATTCATGTCCACCTCATTCCTCTTGCAGCCCTACCCCAGGCATGAGAACAAGCCCCCAGCTGGCCAACAGGAAGGCGAGCAATTACTTAGAACAGAGCCAAATAGTCCCAGCTGAAGCTATCCCGCACTAGCTGACAGCCAGCTGAGTGCCGACACATTAGTTGCCCAGCCAAAACCAAAAGAATGACCCAGCCAATCTGTAAACTTTTGAATAAAACAATGCTTATTATTATTTGCCACTGAAGTTTTGTAAAGCTCAAAATGAAATAGAATGCAATAAATAATTGAAATGGATTGAAGCTAACCATGAGGTTTGAGCAGTGTCACATGGCCCAATATGTGCTAATAAATGGAAAATAGATCTGGAGTCAACAATAAAGGTAAAAATTTTAAGAAAGAAACTATAAAGTTGGAATTAATGCCAAGAAGACAGAGAGGAAAAGACATGTGAAATGTTATAATACTGAGTGCTAGAACTGCTGGAAGTAGGCATTAATTAGATGCACTCTATGAATAAGAAGGAGATTTTCTGGATAAATTCTAGATTTATTGCAAGAGTAATTACAAATGCAATCAACCTACATTTAAAATGGTTGAATGCCCTGACCGGTTTGGCTCAGTGGATAGAGCGTCGGCCTGCAGACTGAAAGGTTCCAGGTTCGATTCCGGTCAAGGGCATGTACCTTGGTTGCGGACATATCCCCAGTGGGAGGTGTGCAGGAGGCAGCTGATCGATGTTTCTCTCCCATCGATGTTTCTAATTCTCTATCCCTCTCCCTTCCTCTATAAAAAATCAATTAAAAATATTAAAATAAAATAAAATAGTTGAAGATAAAAATCTCAGAAAAAACCATAGGCAGCAAAATCTTAGACATCTCTCGTAGCAATATGTTTACCAATACATCTCCTAGGGCAAGGAAACTAAGGAGAAAATAAACAAATGAGATTCCACCAACATAAAAAGCTTCTGCAAAGCAAAAGAAGCCATCAACAAAATGAAAAGGGAGTCCACTGCATGGAAGAACATATTTGCCAATGATACATCTGATATGAAGTTAATTTCCAAAATATATAAGGAATTCATACAACTTAAGGAATACAAACAACCCAATTGAAAAATGGGCAAAGCACCTAAATAGACACTTCTCCAAAGTGGACATACAGAAGGCCAAGAGACATATGGAAAAATGCTCAAAGTCACTAATAATCTGAGAAAGATATATTAAAACAGCAATGAGGTATCTACCTAACACTTTTCAGAATGGCTATCATCAACAAATCAACAAATGACAAGTGCTGGCAAGGATGTGGAGAAAAGGGAACCCTAATATACTGTTTGTGGGAATGCAGAGTGCTGCAGCCACTGTAGAAAAGAGTATGGAGTTTCCTCAAAGAATTAAAAATGAAACTCCCGTTTGATCCACTTATCTCACTTCTGGGAATATATCCTAAGAAACGCAAAACACCAATCAGAAAGAATATATGCATCCCTATGTTCATAGCAGCGCAATTTATAATACCTAAGATCTGGAAATAGCTCAAGTGCCCCTCAGTAGATGAATAGATAATAAAGCTGTAGTACATTTCACTGTGGAACACTGTGCAGCTGTAAAAATCTTACACTTTAAGGCAGCATGGAGTGACCTGAAGAATATTACGCTAAGCGAAATAAGCCAGTCAGAGAAAGATAAGTACCACATGATCTCACTCATATGTGGAATCTAATGAACAAAATAAAGTGATGAACAAAATAGATCCCGAGACATGAATCTCAGGAGGAAGTGTGAGGGAAGGGGAAAGAGATTAACTAGAGAACTTATATGCATATACTAGAGGCTTGGTGCACGAAATTCGTGCACAGGTAGGATCCCTAGGCCTGCCTGGCGATCAGGGCCGATCTGTGGGATGACTGGTGGAGTGATCGAGGGGTCCCCACTGGCACTGGCCATGGCCGGCCTGGGGCCTGCAGGCAGCTCCTGGGTTGAGCATCTGTCCCTCCTGTGGTCAGTGCGCATGATAGCGAGCATTCTGCTGTTCAGTCGATTTGCATATTAGGCTTTATTATATACTAGGGGCCCGGTGCACAAAAATTTGTGCACTCGGGGTGGAGGGAGTCCCTCAGCCCGGCCTGTGCCCTCTCACAGTCTGGGACCCCTCAGTGGATGTCCTATGATGGCCCCAGTCTGCCAGGCACCTTTTGTGTGTGTGTGTGTGTGTGTGTGTGTGTGTG
>PVJC01014198.1:0-36822 GCA_004026665.1 Murina feae | reverse complement strand
CAATCAAAAGGAACCCAAGGAGGACCACACCAAGACACATCATAATTAAAATGCCAAGGGCAAAAGACAAAGAGAGAATATTGAAAGCAGCAAGAGAAAAGCAGTTAGTTACCTACAAGGGAGTACCCATACGACTGTCAGCTGATTTCTCAACAGAAACCATGCAGGCCAGAAGGGAATGGCAAGAAATATTCAAAGTTATGAATAGCAGGAACCTACAACCAAGATTACTCTACCCAGCAAGGCTATCATGTAAAATTGGTGGTCAGATAAAGAGCTTCACAGACAAGAAAAAGCTAAAGGAGTACATCACCACCAAACCAGGATTATTTGAAATGCTGAAGGGCATTCTTTAAGAAGAAGAGGAAGAAGAAAAAGGTAAATATAAAAATTATGAACAACAAAGTGACAACAAATACATATCTATCAACAAGTGAATATAACAAGTCAATAGAAATATCTGATGAACAGAATAAACTGGTGAATAGAATATAAGTAAGGGCATAGAAAGGGAATGGACTGATATTTCTCAGGGGGAAGAGGACATGAGGGGTATGGGAAGAGACTGGACAAAAATCTTACATCTATGGATGAAGACAGTGGGAGAGGGTAAAGGCACGGGGCGAAGGGGGGAACCAGGAGAGGAGGAGAGCTATGGGGGTTTAAAAAAAAAGAACATCTGTAACAATCTGAACAATAAAGAATATTAAAAAAAAAGAAAAGAAAAGCTCACCTAAACTTTGGTGTCTAGGATCTAATTGGGGGTCAGTCACATAGGTATGGAGTGCACACATGACTGACTTTACTTACACAGTCTCCAACAAACCTCCGACTTCTGCCCAGGGTCAAATTGATATAGCATGGCTCAAAGCCCGTACCATAAATCACACTGTTAACACAGACTACCTGCTGTGGCCCACGGCCCCAGGTATTCAAAGACATACTTATAATAATGGATCTTCTGGGGAGTTATAGATTATCTTTCAGGATCTGGACAAAAGCCAGTCCTGTCTTTGAAATGTGCAGGGTTTGGAGAACCCACGCTTGCTGAGTTCGCCCTTTTCTGCACAATACCTCTATCATCTTACAGAGAAGGCAACCACTGGTCAAGAGCCACCCTTCCAGGAGGCAGAATTCAAACCTTGAACTCTGATAATAAGACAGGTATGAGGATAGAAACAAGATCAAACAACAAATTGTGCGACAAATTACAACAACAAAGTTCTGATTATTTTTCCAATATATGTTCCATGCCTGACACATAGTGAGCCTCCAATAAATATCTGAGTGAGTGAGCACATAAATGAACGCTGGTATGCAGACCAAAGCTCTGAAACATTTCCATTCTCTGCCCTCTTCCCACATAGCAACACCTCTTGGATGTTAAGATGATATGGCACTTAAGATAAATAGCTGCAGCATTTATACTGCTGTCTTTGATTCACTCAAGGGATTAAACATTAGCACTTGAAGTGCTGAGCTGTAGGTTGATTCCCACAAGGCAGAGTCTGAGATGGAGTTTAGCATGCAGGGTGTTTATCAAGTAATGCCCAGGATCAGCCCATGGGAAGCAGACAGGATAAGTAGAGGGAGAAGCTGAACTGAAATTCAGGCCACTGACTGCCCTGGTGACCCAGAGAGAACTCCAGAGCTCTCCAGAATGGGGTTGAGACGCCCAAGTCTTGATCACACCTAGGTACCACATCAATCTGCCATTGGATGCTGGCCTCCCTGGGGGGTGCATGACCCCAACAGAGGTGGCTCTTGCATTCCTGACAACAGCACCTCAGCAACTGGAGCAACATGCATTCCCTTGACAGAGATCTGAGCAGCTTATCACAGCTTTTGAAAACATTATTTTTTTGCTTAACCACCTTAACAATCATTTCTTTTAAAATCCCTTAGCCCTAGCTGGTTTGGCTCAGTAGATAGAGCAAAGGCCTGTGGACTAAAGAGTCTTCGGTTTGATTAAGGGCACATGCCCGGATTGCAGGCTTGATCCCCAGTAGGGGGTGTGCAGGAGGCAGCCGATCAACAATGCTCTCTCATCATTGATGTTTCCATCTCTCTCTCCCTGTCCCTTCTTCTCTGAAATAAATAAAAATAAAATCCCTTAGAGACACAATATGGTTATCAAGTGTTACAACAATTATATAAACAGAGTTTGTATCATTCACCGGATCAAACAATTCTCAGCTTAATAATACCAAGTTCATTTCCAATCTGACCATTTTGAGTCACATTTTATAAAAAATGCATTTTCTATTTTTTATTTTTAAAATGTTTTGTTTTTTCCCTGTTCTCACCTGATGGAATAAGTAAATAGCATACATAATTTTGCTTTCCCCCTTTGTTATGAATGCCCAGCTCACTGTTGGCTACTGTGCAGTGGATAAACCCACTGAACAGAGCCCTCCTACTTAATCCTTCTGTCTAGGTGAAGGTCACAATGCTGGAGGACAATGATCCCTTTGCCCAGTACCACTACCTGGTGACAGTCTGCACTGGACACCGGAGAGGGGCAACTACTTCCTCAAAGGTACCTGACCATTCAAGGTCGCTCAGTCAATCAGCATGTGCCACTCAGCAAAGTGCATGCCAATCCATTGTTGGGTTATTTTAACAGAGTGGATTTGGCACTATAAGGTGTTGTTTTTTTTAATCTCTTGCTTTTTGTTTTTTTATAGGAATTTCTTGTCAAATAAAATATCACCCAAGCCCCAATATTTAAAAAGAAAAAGGAGGAATTGGTTAATGGAGAGTTGGAATCTAGCATAGTGCCACTGATATCTCTCTTATCCCTATCAAGGAATAACTCAGTTAGTTGGTTACCTGATGCAAATTTGCTCATATATGAAGAAGAATAGTCAATAAAATGATCAATGAATACAGGGAAAAAAGAATTTATAAGAGAGAGGGGAGAAAGAAAAGAGGAAAAAATGCCCACCATTTGAAAACAATGAGTCTTAAATTATATTTTTTAGGTAAACTGATTAGCTGGCATCTAGCTAAGAGGTCAAACTGAGCCTGAGGTCCTTGAACAGGCTGACTGAAGGTAGTCAAGAAACTATTTCACTTATTTATGGATTCTCTGAAATCTTTGAACATTTAGCTGTGGGGCACACAGCAGGTTGTCTCTGTGATGTCTCAGCATCTTTAGTTAAGTCTGCCCTCCCTACACCATATCTCTCATCAGATACATTATCCCTTGCAGCAGCCTCCAAGGTTCCTTTACCAAAACTGAGGGCTCCAAGGAACACACATTGAGAACCACTGGCATTTTTATTATGTCTTTATTTTACCAAAATTGACATTAGGCTTCATTAGTGTAGGCATTTGTCTGTTTACTTTTTATTTTTAACCTTATTGTTTATTTTTATTTTTAAAAAATTGTTTTATTTTTATTTATTGCTGTGTCTTAGGTCTTCAACCAGCTGTCTAAAACAGAGTAAGTGCTCAGTAACTATCTTTTAAATTAATGTAAGATTCAAAAAAAAAGTAGGATTCAATTTTATCCATCTCATGAAATAACCATCTCATTTCTGTTTGACACTGGAGTCCTAAACAGGAAGTAAAACCTGTGATGCACAGGCAATTTCTCTTCGTGGAGAGCTGCAGTCACATTTCAATCTGATATAGTTTTAGTCTCATTTCCCCTAGCATAGAAAATTAGGCATGCCCATCAGCACCACATGGACAGCTTTAGAAAAATACAGATTCCTGGGCCCTGTCCCTAATATTCCTGCTTGGTAGGTATGCAGCAAGGCCTGGTTATTTTCAACATAGGGGCACTCATTCACTCATGTCTCAATGCCAGGCCCTCTGGGAGACACTGGGAATATAACTGTTAGGGGGGAAACCAGTTCCTGCTCTACAGCCCTTACAAATAAATATATGGGAAGTTTGAAAAGGCCACCAGACATGAATATAGATAGCATCAAATCAAATCTTCATACAACTAAGAAATAACCAGGCAGATCCAACCTGGGAGATAAGGAGAGGATGAAAGAGCCATGCTTGCTGGTTTTCCTTGTGTTTGTTTGTTTGTTTTTTACATTTCCAATGAAATACTGTCAGTGGGGCTTGGTTACCACGTGAAGCTGGCCACTCTGGTCTCTGGATTTCAAGTGACCATAACCCTCTATGGCCTGGATGGAGAGGGTGAGCCCCACCACCTCTCAGACCCTGACATTCCAGTTTTTGAACAAGGAGGAGTGAATCTCTTCTTACTCTCCACCCTGTTCCCCCTGGGAGAACTGAGGAGCCTGCGGCTGTGGCATGACAACTCAGGGGACCGGCCATCCTGGTGAGTAGGGGTTGAGCAAACCACAAGAACCTACTAAGCCCTAGGCCAGGGCTGGGCACTGTGCACTTGCTGCCTTACTGATCTTCACAAGCTTCTGATAGACACATGGAATGGATTCCTATTTCACAGATAAGGAAACTGAGGGTCAGAAAGGACCACCAGAAGATAAACAATCCAATCATAAAATGGGCAAAGAACCTAAATAGACACTTTTCGAAAGAGGACATACAAAAGGTGGAGATAAATATGAAAACATGCTCAAAGTCATTAATCATATGAGAGATGCTATAAGTTAAAGTTCTAGGAAAAGGATCTACAAACCATAGCCAGGGGCCTGAATCTAGCCCAACCCCTATTTTTGTAGTTTTACTAGAACATAGTCAAGATGAGCCCTGTTGGAGTAGCCCCATGACCATTCCCCTCCCCTCAACCTGATTTCTCACTTTCCAGTAAAAACTCCTGAGGGTGTTGACAATAAGAGAATTACAAAAGCAAACAAGCAAACAGAACAGAATCAACACTCTTATAGTCTATGCAGTTATCTTGAGCTTCAGGGAAAATAAAATAGGAACTAACAAAAGCTCATGTGTCTACATCATTATGCAGTGTAGTTCTTACCCACATGGACCTGAATTCTTCCATTCTAAATTAGGGTTTTGGCTTTGCAAATCCAAAGGTCCATTAAAATCTTCTTCCTAAGACAAGAGCAATTTTTCTTCTAGGAGAGGCCACCCTCCAGATTAATTAAATAATCATTAAGTCATTCCTTCGGCAATTATTCAGGGAGTACTTGCTGTGTGCCAGATAGTGCGATAGCCTGGGAACATAATTTATATGAAATCTACTCGTAATGTATAATTCATTGATTTTAGTAATTTATAGAGTTGTGCAACCATCACCACAATTAAAACTTGTAAAAGCTTCATCACCCCAGATTACCTCTTGCCCATTTGAAGTCAATCTCTGCTCCCACCCCAGCCCCAGGCAACACAGCATTGACAAGGTGGAACAGGTTGCTGCCCTCCCAATGAACAGCCCGTGTGGGGAGACACATTCAATAATTAAATGCACAAGGAGACATATAAGTGTGAATTGTGATGAGAACTAGGTGTGGGAGATTAAGGGGGTGCAGGCCCCTCCGCTGAAGTGGTACCTAAGCTGGCTCCTGGAGGATGGGGCAAGGAGGAATTACACACTGGAAATGTGCACAGGCCCTGAGGTGATATGCAACTTGTCATTTTATAGCAATTATTGACAGTGTGGCCGAATCATTTGGGATTGGGGGGAGAATGGTTCAAGATGAGGGCAGAGAGGTGAGCAGGGAGCAGGTCATGCAAGGGCCTTGTGTCAGATCTGGGTCAATGTTAGGGTTTCAAAGTGTTTTAAATAGGAGAGCAGCATGGTCTATTCATGATTTTAGAAAGATTACTGTGGCTACTCTTGGAGAACAGAGGTATTTTGTTAAAAGTGGAAGTGGGGAGGACAGAAGGAAGAATATCAAAATGGTCCAGACAAGAGATGACACGTGCTGACAGTGAGGGTGAACAGAAGGGAATGGACAAAAAAAATAGTTGGGCTAATACACCCCTACCAGAATGGCTAATGCGAAAAAAAAAGTGGTATCACCGAAGGCTGACAAGGATGCAGAGAAACTGGAGCATTCATACGTTGCTGGTAGTCACATAAAATGGTATAGCCACTCTAGAAAACAGTTTGGCAGTTCCTTTAAAATCTAAAAACAGACTTCCCATATGCTCCAGCAATTGGACTCTTAGGCATTTATTCAAGAGAAGCAAAGACCTATATTCACATAGAAACCTGTGGCCAAATGTTCATAGCAGCTTTGCTTCATTTGAAATAGCCAAAAGATATTTGGCCTCTCCTAAGACTCTACCCAAGAGAAATGAAAATATATGTTCACACAAACAACTGTACTTGAATGTTCATAGAAGTATTCATATTAGCTAAAACTAGAAACAATCTAAATATCCATTAATAGGTGAATGGAAAAACAAAGGTAGTATATCCATACAATGGAATACTACTCAACAGTAAAAATAAACCAACTACTTATATATACAACATGGATGAACTCCAAAAATTGAAAGATGCCAGATACAAGAAACTATGTACATGATTCCATTTATATGAAATATCTTGAAGAGGAAAAGCTATAGAGGCAGGAAGCAAATTAATGGGGCTCAGGGTGAAAATAGAGTGAATGTGGGGCCTGACTTCAATGGGACATGAGGGAACTTCTGGGGGTGATGAAAATGTTCTAAAATTGGATTGTTTTAAATTTACTAAAATCATTGAGTTGTAGACTTCCAATGGGTGGATTTATGAAAATTATAGCTCAATAATGTGGTCTGTTAAAGAAGATACTAGAATTAGACATGACAGGACTCCCTCATTCTTCCATTCTTCAGTTTTGAAAGTGTTGGGATCCATCTTAGAATCCAGAAATGCAAGGAAGATGGCATCCAGGAGTAAGTAACCCTTCAGGGAGGGGAAGGCATTCATTTTTAGTACCAGGAGAATTCCCCACATGAAGAAAAAGGGATGGAGTTCTGGGCACTGGAATAGCATGGGCAGAGCATGGAGGGCAGTATTGGGTAAGGGCTCCCACAAGAGAGGAACTATGAATCCTAGCTGTACCTGGTTACAAATGTAGAGCCTGATTCCAGTGCCCATGGGGGAACTGTACTTGTGTTCTTGCTTTCACAGACCCCTCTGCCTTGTTCTGAGTATGAAGAAACAGCAGAAAGGATGTCTACCAGCTGCCTCTGGCTGCCAACGTTGAGAAGATGAAAACTACCCACCCCAAGCAACCAAAAGCATTTGCCCTAATCAGAGAAATCTTGGGTAGGCAGCCAAGATTACCCATGAGCAATCTTCCCACTTGGCTGGTTCTCAACACAGACCTGAAAAGGAACTGTATAACCTCTGATGAGCCCCACACTGCATGTTGGACATTTTCCCAAGATATTAGCTCCTCCAGCTTCTGCCCAATACTTACATTCTTTCAATGGCCCTTCAGATCAAACTCCCCACTGTGGCTCCATCCACAGCAGGTCACCTCTTTCGGCCCCTTGTGCCCTGAGCTCCAGTGACACAGGATTCTACAGCTCCTGGGACACCATGCCCACTCCTGACCCCAGGCCTTTGCCCAGGCTGTTCCATCCAGTCTCTCTTCCCTAACTTTTCTTCTCACTAAGTTCTCTTATTCTTTCATTCTAGCCCAAGACTATTATATCTTCAGACAGGCTTCCTCTGACCAAAAGCTTTAAACATACATAAAGCCTGTGTATATCTTAGACTGTGTTCCCCACAAGCAGATTTGGGTACATATAGTTGGTTTGGGAGGTGATCACAGGGAACATTGGTAGGGAAGGGGAAAGTGCAGCGGGACAGAAGAAAGCCATTGGAAAGTGGGGTGATGAGTGGTTTCCATGTGGACAACTGGGGCTCAGTCCTGCTGGGACCTCAGTGGGAGCATGTAGAGCACACCTCCAAGTTGTCACCCACTGGGTCACTGGTGAAGGCTGCTCCTGAGGAGAACATGGACCTTGCAGCACTGCCTTCCCACTGGCTGACCATGATCCTGGCCAAAGCAGCAGGGAGGCTTGTGCAGGAGCAGGAGCATATGCAGAATGAAGAGTTCTGAGAGTGTGTGGGCAAAAGCCCTGAGAAGGCATCCCAGGAAGAGGTTTCTATAATGCAGATTCCCAGGCCCTGACCCAGAGATTCTGATTCAGTCAGGCTCCTCATTGCCCACATGATTCTGATATCTGGAATCCTAAACTAAATCTTTGTACCTTCTTTGGCCCTTACATCACACTCACCAGTCTCCTACAAGACAGATGAGCTCCATGAGGGCAGGGAACACATCTGTCATCTTCATCACTCTATCCCCAGCATTACAACATGGCAGATGCCCCCTTCTTTAAAAATTCTATTTAGGAAACACTTATATAACATGAACTTGAGCAGGCACTATTTTAAGTGCTTCATAAATATTAATTTCTTAACTTCTTCAATCACAACCATGTATAATATAGTTATTATCCCCATTTCATAGATGAGGAAAGTGAGGCACAGAGGGTTAAATCACTTGGAAAGGGCATATAGATAGAAAGTGACAGAGCTAGGATTTGAACCTAGCAGGAGATTCACGGTCTGTGAACTCTTTCTTTCTGTTGTCTCTATAAAAATCAGTTCCATTGTCACCAGAGAGGTGAATAATTGGTCTACAAAACCTCAATTGTTCTGATCCCATGTGCCACTCTGTTTCCTTCCTGGGCTTGACGGAAGTGGGGATTCTGCCTGACCAGGAGCTGTGCTTCCTTTCCCAGCATATCTGGGCTTCCTGTGGATGTTGCTACTGGTGGCCTACGGACAGAGGGTCCCCAGTGCCTACCACTTCATCAGACACCTTGAACATAGCTTCACCCAAGGCTTTTCAGCTGTCCTGGGCTTCTAGGAGTTCTTCATGTGGGCCAATACCACCCTTGTAAAAAACCTGTGTAGTCATCACTCAGGTATGGTCCCCTTCTCCCAGGACCTGTGTCAGCCACCTGGTGCACTGTTCTTTCTAGGAATAGGTGTGGATCTCTGTCAACATCAGCCTTATACAGAACCAATAACCACAGGACCATATGCTTTAAAGGAGAAACTCTCAGAAGACTATGTGTACACAGAGAAGGGCCCTAACCTTCTCTTGATGCAGAGTGGAAAACTTCCTAAATGAAAGTAAGTGAGCATGAATCTGCTAGGTGGAGATGGTGTACCAGGCAGAAGGAACAAGAGAAGATATGAGGCATGGCACATTTTCAGACCTACAAAGTGTTGTGTGGCTGCAGTGTGGGGTAGGAGTTGAGTACCAGTGAGAAGCAAAGCAGAGAGAAATGGGGGCCTGAACAGGAAAGGTCTCAAAGTTCATATTTTATGCTCAAGGAAATGAGGAGCAATGATGGTTTTTACCTGAAGGAGTAACATAATCAAACATGTAGTATAATCAAACTTCCAGAAGGATCATTCTGGAAAGGTAGAATTTGGAGTACAGGATGCGTAAGTTAGTATGCTGGGAAGAAATAATGCGGCTGATACACGACTAAGGGACAGGAGAAATGGAGAGACAAGGATGGATGAAGACAGCAATGAAGAGGTAGAATTGATGGTCTTGTTGACCATTAGGATGAGAGTGTTGAGGGAAAAGGTACAGATAGTTTCCAGATTGATGATTGGGTGGTGAGGGTGCCATTCCCTAAGAGAAATTATGCAGGAAGTAGACCATGTCCTGGGTGGGGAGATGGTGGAGACTGTGCTTAGCCATGAACTTCTCTTGGCTGTCTCTACATTGGGTACACTGAAACTTACATTAGCATCCAGGCCAGAGAGCTTGGAATGTGCTAAGATAATTTTGCTTACTTGATTTACTCATTTGCTTACTTAATTAACTTATTACCGATCTTGAGATTTCATCACTGACGGGAACTCCAAACTGGTTGGTAGTGCTCAGATTTACCATGTGAGAGTCTGGAAAAACTCTTGCCCTCTTGCCCCTGGGTTGTGGACTTCTCTTGATGGGTGCCATGCACCATATTCCCTGGATGTTGAAGACCTGTCAGACTATGCTCCCCATCCTCTCCAAGTCCATGATTCTCATAACCCTGGAACCCACTCCTGACACTGTTCATTCAATCTTGACTCACTCCTCACCCTAACCCCTTTCTGAATTATCATTCTGACTGCATCCAGTCTCTCATGTTCCACCATCCCCTGATCTCCATACCATTCAATAATCTATCTTATCCTAGTCCCCACTCATCTCTAACCCTCTTCCCATTCCTATCCTTTCCTTGACTATCACCTCAACCCTGACCCCCCACTCCATCCCTGACCTCACTCCATCTTTCTTTCTCAACCTCAAAAATAGGGTGAAATGCATTGAGGGAGTGTATATGCTGAAAATCTGGTGTCTGCTTTTGTCAAATGTACCCCATCCAACCTCTTAGTTCATGTAGATTTATTCAGTCCTCTATACCCAATGCACAGACTGCAGGGAATTGCAGTGTCCTCTGGGAATAGAAGTCACTGACTCAGAGTCAATGGAGTTCTGGGCTTCCCTCTGACACAACCCACTGTGGAAATCTTTGGGGTGGAGAATATGGTGGTGAGGGAAAAGTACAGTGGGGAGAAGGTCCTTTCTAGGCAGAAGCAGCCTCTTGTCCATCCAACCCAGCTCCCCAAGCGCAAAAAGGATTGGGCCTCAGAGAGCCCAGTTTCATTACTGAATTTTAGAACAGCCATCTGAGTGAAAGCAGTAGGAGCCCCAGAAAGTGCACATGTATCCATGCAAAACTGGGTGTGTACTTCCACCAACTTTCATGCCTCAGTAGGTACCAGTAGCTGAACCAGGCCAGGAAAAGGATGTGGCTGACTCAGACCACTGACTCTGTCAAACAACAGGCTTTAGGGAACTGCATGTTTTCTTTCGCTGCTCATGAGGACTCTTTCCATAACAGTCAAACTTGACATTTGGTTGGAAACTCCGCTCCTACAAAACCCTCTTTGATGCATCAGAAATCTTCAACTATGAGGAGGTAATGGGGTAGGGTAAGGGAACATGGACATTGCTATCTACAAAAATTAGAAAAAGCAGTCCCCTCAAATGTCTTCCCAGTGGATATCACCCTTGTGTCCATGGCCTGGCAAGTGCATGGTAACTATGGACAAATGAAAAGGCTCCCTTTTCTCCAGGCAGTTAGCCCCAAACTCACCCTGCGGACCCCAGCTTACAGAAGGACATCAGGTACTGGCTATTCAGGAGAGAGCTGTGCTACGGGGTCCCTGGAAGGGAATGCTCCTGACCCTAGCCAGAAATGGTGCTCATATTTGGAAGTGGCAGCAGTAAGGAGTAGGGATGCTGCTCTCTCACTCTCCTGAGAGCAATGCCTATACTGCTGCCCCCCAGGCAAAAAGGACCCTTCTGGCTCAAGGTTCTGCCTAACTCTGAGGACCAATTTTCCTCCTGAGGGCACCTAGGGGAGGATGTGGCCATTAGGACACAGGACCCTCAGGGATGACTCTGGATTTCTTCCTAACAGGTCCTGGTCCACAGCCCGGTGCTCGGCTCCTTCCTAATTGTGTCTTACATTGTTTTCATGACATTTATTGTGCTGAATCTCTGTCATCCTGGTGGCCTTCAACGAAGAGCAAAAATACTATTAGGTGAATTCCTTTGGCCTATTCTTCAATAGTCATTGACCTTGAAATAGAAAAAGGTTGGCTGAGCAGCATTAGACATTAGGGGAACTTGAGAGACCTTGAGAAACTATTGCAACTTAAAGCCTTCATTTCATGGGAGGGGAAACTGAGGACCAGAAGAATAAAATCACGTCACCAAGATCATAAGCTAATGAAGGACACACTAGAATTGGGTCTCCTGATTCCCAGTGTGTGACTATTCCTTACATCAGTGATTCTCAGCTCTGATTGTACATTATAATCACCTGGGGGCTTTTGGAAACTACTACTGTTGTACCTGAGACCACTAAAAACAGAATCCCTGGGTGAATGATGCAAGCATGGGTATTTCTAAATCTCCCTGTGTGATTTTAATATTCAGCCAAGGTTGAGAACTCATCTATAATAATAAAAGCATAATATGCAAATCAACCAAACAGCCGACCGACTGTCCAGACAAACTTCCAGATGAAGCCGGCAGCCAGGGCTGCGAGGGCCAAGGCAGCCAGGGCTGTGAAGGCTTACTCTTGCACAAATTTTGTGCATTGGGCCTCTAGTTATAAATAATCAAAGAAAACTTAGGTGATACAAACAAACTTTAATACTTCATGAAGTGATCTGTATCCATTCAGAGAACTTCAAGGTAGGGTGGAAGGCAGGAAGCTTTTATAGGATAAAGAATAAAAAACAAGGAAGAGAATTGAAATATCGATTGGTCGGGGCCACAGAGTCAACCTGTTTGGGGTGAGAAGGAAAAAGAAATAAGTACGGATAGGTGTTTGGGAACTGGCTGACAGCAGTAATGCATTTCTGTCAAAGGGAGCATTTACCGGGACACAAATGTCATATGATGACTTGGGTTTAAATTTTGAGAAATTGCCAAATTGTTTTCCAAAGCAGTGGCACCATTTCCCATAACAGGAGCAATATATGAAAGGCTTTGTACATACATTCCTAATCACCTCTGATGGGGGTGGTGGTGGAGGAATTCTGTCATTTTCATCAGAGGAGAAAAAGGGAAAAAGGAACCACCACCTCACCCCTCCCCCACCCGGGATAAATGGGGGGAGAACACAACCTTGAGATTCCCTGAAAGAGATGAATCCCTGGATTCCCAAAAGCAAGTCTAAAAATTGAAGTGACTTTGGCAGGGACCAAGTTACACAAGAAAACCATGGTTTCCCCTTAGAAAGAAAAGCCCCCAAAGAGAATGAATCTATATATGTTGTATGGTTCTTTCTCCCTCTGCAGCTGTCGGAGGAAGGAGAGATTGTCGATTTGCTGCTGATGAAAATATTCAGTTTCCTGGTATTAAATGTAAAAAACAGGTGCCAGGAAACTGTAGTGAGCAGCCCAGGTTTCTGTCAGAGGCCCAGCCCTCTCAACCTGCACCAGCTGCGCCCCGGGTTTAAACTGTTCGTTACACATGATCATCTGTAGAGTCAGCAGAAGGCCAGAGCTTCGGGCCTACACTTACCATTGATTCTATAATCTCTCCAAGTTAATATTTTCTGTGTCCATGGATAAGTTACCAAGAGTGGCATGTAAAAAAGCTAATAAAAATGTATATACATACACATACAATTGCTACTATTGTGATATACTGTTCAAATATATTTCCTTCTAGAAATAAAATTAGTGTGGACTGCAAGGGGGGAAAAACTCTTATACAGACTAATTATTTCATTAGTCTTTTACAGACTAATAATTATTAATTATTTTCTTAGTCAGGGGTTGCCTTTCAATGGTTCTAGTTCAGGGTTTCTCAAACTGTGCCTGGGAGATGCTGATGGATGCCATTAGTTTGCTAGGGTAGCCGGAACAAAGTACCACAAACTGGGTATTAAAACAACAGAATTTATTGTCTCAGAATTCTAGAGGATAGAAGCTCAAAATCAAGGTGTCAACAGGGTCACGCTCCTTCTTAAGGCCCTCCAGAGGAGTCTCCTCTTCTAGCTTCTAGCATTTGCCCGCAATGCTCAGTGTCCCTTGTTTGTAGATGCATCGCTCCAATCCCTGCCTCTGCCATCACTTGGCCTTCTCTCCTATGTCTTTCTCTTTGTCTCTGCTTCTCTTGTCATATTGGATTGAGGGCTCACTCTACTCCACTATGACTTTGTCTTAATTAATGACATCTACAACAGTTCCTATTTCCAAATTTGGTTACATTCTGAGGTAATGGGTATTAGGACTTCTATGTATCTCTTTAGGGGGCACAAGTCAACCCATAACAGGTGGCATGGCCCCCAAAATGTTTCTGGATCAAATAAATGTGGGAAACACTGGATGATAAAAGGCTATCCAAGTTCTTTAGCATGGGAACTGTCAGAGCTTTTTAAAATTATTATTACTTTATTTTATTTTAGTGTGTATGTGTGTGTGTGTGTGTGTGTGTCAGAGCTTTTAATATGTTAAATGTGCATTGTGAATCTCCTGGGATGAGAAGAGCAAGAGCAACGAAGTGTGTAATGGTTCCCAAACATCTTTGACGAAGGCTGCAGCCAGTGAATCTCAACCTTGGCTGCATGCTAGAATCCCTAGACTTCATCCCAATATATCAGAATCTCTGGCTGAGACCCAGGTGTCAATATTTTTTAAGCCACCCATGTGATTCCAATGTGCAGTCAGACTTGACAACCATGCCCTAATTCTAAGAACTACAGGTCTAGATAGTAAAAGGCTTTCAGATGTCTGTGTGGATAAGTGCACATTTCCCCTCCCCCATTCAGGGGAATCACCTAACACATCCTCTCCAGATCACCTTGTCTTGTCCCTCCTCACACATCCACTGTAGCAGATTCTCTAGGTTGCCTGCTCCCAATCCATTCTATGCTCTCCCCCTTGCTATCAGAATCTTTGAGACCATGGGGAACAATCTGAAGATGGCAGAGCAGAAAGATGAGAGGAGCATGTATCCCTGATGAAGTCCTTCAATAGCTCATGTAATCAAGGCTGGAGTCAAACTACTGCTTTTTATTTGGATGAGAGCTTAAACGTCTTTTTATAATGGTTCAATCAGTATCATACCCTGATACCCTGACAATCAAAAACCTAGGATCTTTTATAAAAAGAGAGCCATATATAACATTCAATATACATAAAACCTTGGCGATTTCATTATCTTCCATCCACCCCAAAACCCATGACTATTCTCTATTGTGTCAGGTATGGATACAAGCTATATATGCAGAGATGCTCATCAAATAACCCATAGCAAGGTGTACACATGTCTCCTGATAAACCGGTACAGAAACCTACCCAGAGACACACAAGACAGTCCATTTTAAATAGGAAATCTGGAGAAGTTGTAAATTCTTTATTTCTCTTTCTCAATTTTTCCATCTACTCTCCACTTCTCTATTGACTGCAAATATTCAAGCTGCCAACTCTTTCAACCACATTATGTGTTAAGGAGAAACTGTACCATGATGTGACCCATGATAACCTTGAGCTAGCTAGATCCGGACCACAAGATATTGCTTCCCTTAAATCCCCTCACAGACTATCTGAGCCATCATTCACATACACCCCAAAGTTTGCTGGTTCCTGGAACAGGCTGTCACCCTACCAGGGCAAATAGGCATTTCTCTCTACCTGGGGCAGATTATGCCTCAGTACCTGCTCAGTTCTATATAGTTCTTATCATCTGCCAAGCCCCACTTCACTCCTAGGCAAGTTAGTTAAACGTTTTGAGCCTCCAGCTCATCTATGAAATGAATTTAATACTTACCAGAAAGGGGTTTGGCGAGGATTAAAGATGTTTGCACAGTCCTGTGGAGAGCAGTTAGACAGACATGAGCAGAGGAAGGACAATGGGCCAGGTACAGAAGGTCACCAAGGCAGAAAGCCCTGAGTAACTAGCAAAGGACAATTATAGGGGGGGACCTGGTCCTTAGAGTGACTTTTCCTCCCCTAGCATATCACTGGTTATGCGGTTTGGACCCCCTGACTTTTCCTCCCTAGAGATAATATCTAGGCCTCAGTAGTATTTCAGTTCCAAGCCCAGAAAAGCAACACAACCAGACAAGCATTACTAAGGCTGACCTCAGAACCAGCTTCACTGAATAATGACCCCCCTTGCCCCGGCACCAACCAATCAATCAATGGAGAACCTGACCCTGAAAGGACACACTTAGAAAGCTGCTGAATATTCTATTGTGATCTTCCCCTGGACCGCCCTATAATCTCCACCCTTAAAGCCCTTAGGACAGGACTCAGGGAGCTCTCCCTCCTCTGGGGACTGTCATCTTGAAAAGGCAAAGGCCAACCCTTCCCATTGAATTAGCCAATCACAAAAGACTGTGCACCTGAGCTCCAATCAATAGTGAGGGACAGGTCACATGCGTCATGGATTATAAAGCCCAGAGGACCACTTGCTCAGTGTGCATGTGCTCCCATGCCACGTATGTGCACCCTTCTACATAGAAGGCTGCCTGGCTTCCGAGTATGTTTTGTGATCCACCAGAACCCCTGAATTGGAGGGAGGGGAGGGCTTGCCTTATTTCTTACACCTCCAGAATTTAACAATTCTTAGTTCTAATAATGGCAATATGTTTCTTTGCATGAACTCAATAATACTAGTTTCCAATTGTGGTTTTATTAACCAAAACTTCAACTGGAATGACATGTCTAAGAGAGAGCCAGAAACACACAATGAAGAAAAAAAAGTCTCTTTAATAAAAGTCTCTTGAAAAATTGGAAAACAACATGCAAAAGAATTAAAATAGATTACAATTTGTCCCCATGTACAAAAATTAATTCAGAAGGATCAAAGACCTAAATATAAGATCTGAAACAATAAATTACATAGAAGAAAACGTAGGTACTAAACTTATGGACACAGAGAACATTTTATGAACTTGACCCCAAAGGGACGGGGAGTAAAGGTCAAAAACAAATGAATGGGAGTGTTTCAAACTAAAAAGCTTCTGCACAGTAAAAGAAACTGATAACTAAACAAAGAAGCAGCTGACCAAATGGGAGATATTTGCAAACAGTAGCTCCAACAAATATTTACTATCCAAAATATATAAAGAACTCATAAAACTCAACACCAAACAACCCAATTAATAAATGGGCAGAGGACCTGAATAGACACCTCTCCCAAGAAGACATACAAACAGCCAACAAATACTTGAAAAGATGTTCAACCTCACTAGCAATTAGGGAAACCCAGCAGGGACAGCTCAGTGGTTGAGTGCTCCATCTATAAACCAGGTCTTGGTTCCATTCCTGGTCAGGGCACATGCCTATGTGATTGGCTCCAATCCACAGTAGGGCACGTGCAGGAGGTATCCAAATAGTGATTCTCTCTCATCATTGATGTTTCTATCTCTCTCCCCCTCTCCCTTCCTCCCCAATGAATACATTGGGGTGGTGGAGGGGGAACTACAATAAGATACTGCATCACACCTGTTAGAATGGCTATTATCAACAAGACCAGTAATAACAAGTGTTGGAAAGATTGTGGAGAAAAGGGAACCCTCATTCACTGCTGATGAGAATGTAGAATGGTACAGTCACTATGGAAAACAGTGACAAAATCGTCAGATTTCTCAAAAAATTAAGAATAGAGTTACCATATGACCCAGTAATCCCTCTCCTGGGTATGTATCCCTAAAACTCGAAAACATGTATTCACAAGATTTATGTGCCCCTATGTGTTTTGTTGTTGTTGTTGTTTTGTGTGTGTGTGTGTGTGTGTGTGTGTGTGTGTGTTTCTCATGTTGGCCTGCTCTAGCCTCCTTGCCAAGATGTCCTTGCCAGCCACAGCCTCGATGCTGGAGGCACTGTGGAGAACCTGCTCTGTAGCTTCCACTTCCACTGGCCTCCACCCCAGGGAGGGATGCTTTACTGTGTTCTTTAGCAGAGCACATGTGGGATGGGATGTGGGGTCAGAGGGAAGAATGACCCTGTCTCCAAATCTATATAGACTCTCTGTGAATTTAACTCCTCTTATTTTTCTCCCTAACCTCAATCTCGATGAAGTTCCAAGTGTGTCCCCTGAGGCTGAGCTGGGGAAAGGAAGAGGATGACAATGTATCAGCCATGCCCTCCAGTGTCCTTTCTCCCTTATCTCTGTAGTCACTCAAGAATGCAGACTGGTGCAGCCACTGTGGAGAATAGTATGGAGTTTCCTCAAATAACTAAAAATGGAACTCCCATTTGACCCAGTGATCCCACTTCTAGGAATATATCCCAAGAAACTAGAAACACCAGTCAGAGAGGATCTATGCACCTCTATGTTCATAGCAGCTAAGATTCAGAAATAGCCTAAGGGCCCATCAGCAGATGAGTGGATTAAAAAACTGTGGTACATCTACACAGTGGAATACTACGCTGCTATAAAAAAGAAGGAACTCCTACCATTTGCAACAGCATGGATGGGCCTGGAGAGCATTATGCTAAGCAAAATAAGTCAGTGAGAGAAAGATAAATATCATATGATCTTCTTACTCATTTGTGGAATATAATGAACAACATAAACTGATGAAAAAAATAGATCCAGAGACAGAGAAGCATCAATCAGATGGTCAAACCTCAGAGGGAAGGTAGGGTAGAGTGAGGGCAAGGGGAGAGATAAACCAAAGGACTTGTATGCATGCATATAAGCATAACCAATGGACACAGACACCAGGGGGGTGAGGGCATGGGGGGGGTAGGGCTGGGGTGTAATGGGGGGTAAGGACACATAATACCTTAATCAATAAAGAAAAAAAAAGAACAACTATTGACTGACCATTGTAACAGGCTGAATTCCAATTCTCTGCACTTTTCTATGCTCTTTGTAATAAGACATTCAGCTCCTCCCATTAAGGAGTGGAATCTCCCCACCCCAGTGAATCTGGGAGTGCCTGTGCTTGACTAGCTTTGGTTTGGCTGAAGTGAGAGCATTGTATGTCCCTTCGAAGCCTGAGTTCCATTCACTCTCTTGGCTCCTCGGCCATGCCCAGAAAACAGCCTGGGTTAGAATGCTGGCTGATGAAAAAAAAATGCTTCAGCCCATAACTAGATCAGAAGAGCTGCCCTCCCTGCCAAACTCAGCCCCTATACCCCTATGTTCACTGCAACTTTATTCTCAGTGGCCAAGATATGGAAATAGCCAGAGTCCTGTGATAGAGGATTAGATAAAGATGTGGTTCATACACACAGTGGAATACTACTCAGCCATAAGATGGAATACTGCAACAACATGGATGAACCTTGAGAATATTATGCTAAGTGAAATAAGTCAGAAAAAGTTAAGAACAATATTATTTCATGCATATGTGGTATATAAAACTGAAACTTTTTAACACAAAGAGCAGTATTGTGGTTACCAGCGGGAAGGGAGTGGGAGCGGTAGGGAGTGAAGGGGGCCTTATGTATGGTAATGGAAGATTAATTTGACTTTGGGTGGTGGGCACACATCCTATATTATAGAAATACCAGAAGCCCAATGCACAAAATTCATGCACTCGTTGGTGGGGGGGGCATCCTTCAGCCCAACTGAGCCCTCTTACAGTCTGGGATTCTTCAGGGGATGTCGGACTGATTGCTTATGCCCACTCCTGACAGCAGGACAACCTTAGTGCTGCTACCAAGGCAGGAGAGGCTTCTGCCACCTCCACTGTGCTCACCGCCTGTGAGCCTGGCCATAGCGACAGTCCTTCCCCATTCAGTCGATTTGCATATTAATTAGCCTTTTGTTGTATAGTATATCCTTAAAACCTATATGATCTTATTAATCAGTCACCCCAATAAATTTAATTTAAAAACTGTAGTTCTGTCAGCATGTCCTTGGCCAATGCCCAACAACTATCTTCTCCTGGAATGATTCCATTTAGACTTGACTGAATACCACTCTGCCTGCCCTGGAACCTCTGTAGGAGGGCAGGACCATATCCTTTAACAGGACTGGGATTACCCTGCATTCCCTGGCCCAAGGCTAGGGAATGCCTACAACCGGCCTATCCGCCCAGGCCGCAGGCGAATTGCGGAAACGGGAGTTGCTGATCCAGCACTTTAACGCGCCTGGAAGCAACTCCGGAGGTGCGGCCCCACCCCTCCTGGGGAGCTCCACAGCCCAGCGGCCCAGCCTGGTCCCCGCCCGTCGCACTAGCCCTCTTCCCTCTCCAGCGGCCCCTTCCGGGCTTGAGGACCTTCAGCAAGTTCACGCCCTACGCGTCGCCCGGCCCAAACCCCGCCCCCTGCACTTCCAGGCTCCGCCCCCGCGTGCGGGCCACCTTCGCTGCAGGGCTGCCCCTGCTCGCGTCTCAACCCGCCAGGGCGGCCTTGGAGCTGTGCCGCAACTCCTCCCGCGAACATGGCGCTCCGAGCCGCAAGGGCCGTGCGGGCCGCGGCCTGCAGCCTGCGCACCGCGTGGCCGCCCGCTGCGCCCTGCCCGCCGCGGCCCTGGGGCCTGAGGGTGGGCGCCATCCGGACGCTGCGCACCGGTCCCAATCTGCTGTTGGGTAAGCACTGAGTGGGCACGTGGGGTAAGCTGGGACACTTCCCTCCTCGCCTGGTCCTTATCTCAAGTCCCGGGTGCCGATCGCCCGGGTCAAGCAAGCCACGCAACTCCTGCACACTTCTTTTTTGCGGGGATCTCTAATTGTGCAGCCCCTCCTCGCCTCCCTAAGTGGCGTGGCCGACACCGCAGCCTTTGTCCTGCAGGTTGGGGTGGGGGGAGCCTGGAGCACGCGTGATCGCAGTGTCGGGGGCAGGAGTCTGCCGCTGGCTCCTGGAAAATCCGGCCAGTGCCCCTAAGCTTCTTTCTTGACCTTAGATTGTCTCTCATTTGTGGGCATCGTGGATCCTAAAAGTGGAGACTAATAATAGGCTTTTAGTTTGCTCCACGGGTCATATCAGTAAGAATTCTAAAGTAAAATTAAAGCAAGAGCACTAATTGAAGTGAAAGCACTGGATCTAGATTTTTTACCCGTTAAAGCGAGCAAAACTTTGAGTCGGTTTCCCTCATCAGGAAAATGGAAATGGTAGTCTTACCTCACAGAGTCGTTGGGAGGGTGAAATAATAGTAATGTAACTGTTGTACATAAAGCCTGGCACATTAGTAAGTACTTGATAAATGTTATTAAATTTTAGTTGATAGAATCAAATAAACAGCAAAAAATGGGCTGATGTTAATATATTTTATCTGCCTAGTGACTTTGAAAGAAGGGAAATACTAACCTTTCAGAGATTACTCGAAATGCCTAATTTTCTGAGGCTCAAAGCTCAGTAGGAAAGTAATTATTTACATAATCTCCTGTCCACTGTTTTCCTGTTGGGCCAAGGGTTAAAGAATTGTGCTAATCATTGAACCTAAATAGCCTAGCCTAGAAAAAAGGCTTAAATGGACTTGAAGTCAAGTGGACCTGGGGACATTTAGCTTAGCAGTGTTGCTGCCTCTGCCTCTAAACTTTTGCTTGCTCAGTTGCTAAACTGAATGTGAGAGCCATCTTATTCTTAAGATTATGTTTACAATTAGGTAAGATGGCAAGGCCAAAATCAGGACAATGGTCTCAGAGAAGTCATATAGCCTTTTAAAAGGTATGTTCGTTTTAAACAACCTGTGCTACAGTTGTAAGAGAATGATAGGGAGAATTCAGTGTTGTAGCCAAATAATTATATACTAGATGTTTTTACTTAAACTTTAAAATTACTTCACTCCAACTTTTAAGAGTTTACTCTATGCCCAGCATTGTTTAGAAGTGGAAGTACAAATAAAATAAACTCTGCTCTTGTTTGCTTTGTACTTATAATCTACCTGACGGGAAAATGGATAAATGGGCTGTATCTTAATCAGGCTTTTTTTCTTTTTTTGTAAGTTAAATTTGATTTCTAAATCCCTTGTATGTTGTATGTTAAGTTCTATGAGTGTGTTTGGGGTTATGGTGGGAGGAGAGTCGTGCAGAGTGCTATGGGAACGTCTGGATGGGCCCAGGAACCAGTCTTGAAGGGCTAGACTAGGTTTGTGGCAGGAAAGAGCTTCTAAACTGAACTATGAAATAGTCAAGTGAAAACTATGAAAAGTGAAAAGTGGGACAGAGTTGCAGTCAGGAAGGACATCAAGTATAAACCTTAAACTTCTTTTTTTTTTTTTAAATCCTCACTGGAGGAATGAAGATATTTTTTCCATTGACTTTTGCAGAGAGTGAAAGAGATGACGGGAGAGAGACACACATGGATTGGCTGTCTCCCAAACTCAAGCCCCCACTGGGGCCAGGGATTGAACCTGCAACTGAGGTACATGCCCTTAACTGGCAATCGAACCCAGGACCCTTCAATCAGTGGGCCAATGCTCTAAGCACTTAGCAACACCAGTGAACCAAATCTTAAGCTTTTTAATAGGATCAGATATACTAAAGCATTCAGTCATTTGAAGTAGAAGAAAGTAAAGCAAATTCCTTTGTGACAGATTTTGCAACTTTTTCCACTGAAGAATATAAAATTAAAAGCTTTTTAGTGCTAAGGGGAAAAGAAAGGAATAAGATATACTTTATTTACATTCTGTTGCGCATCAGAGCTGTGTAATCAAAGCAATTTAATGTTGTTTTAAGTACAACTATCTTTGGGTAAGGGAGAAGAGTGAACCAGCAAGGCTTACTTTAAAACAGTATTGGAATTAATGAACCATTTTCCAGTTCACTTCTGATGCATTATTTTTGAAAAAATATTTTACTTTGGAAAGTAATATATATTTAAGATAGTATATACTTTTAAAAATTACTTATTAAAGCAAGTACTTTTTAAAATATATATATCTTATTGATTTTTACAGAGAGGAAGGGAGAGGGATAGTTAGAAACATCAATGAGAGAGAAACATCTATCAGTTGCCTCCTCCATGCCCCCTACTGGGGATGTGCCTTCAACCAAGGTACATGCCCTTGACTGGAATTGAACCTGGTACCCTCCAGTCTGCAGGCCGATGCTCTATCCACTGAGCCAAACCGGTCAGGGCTAGGCACGTTATTTTTTAGCTTAAATAATTTATGAGCAGTCTGTGCTCATTCCAAAATTTCATCACTCCAAATCTGTCTTCAGAGGGACAGACTTTTCTGCAAGACAGACCAATTAGTAGATAAGTATACATTTGAAATATCCTCAAATATTTTGTGTGTGATTTAGACTAAGTAAGGTTAGAGCAAATAATCAAATCTCCAAAAGATGCGCAAGGTGTTCACATCAAGCCATCTTTGTCTAAGTGATAGCACTGTTAAGATGTACCATCTAGTCGCGATCATTTTTTCCAGGGCATGTACTATTAAAAGGCAATGTCAGAAAGTCAGACCAAATACTGGGAAAGTTTTGCCTTTTGACGCATTGATATAAAAAATGCATATAAGAAGTGATGCTACTGCTTTTCTGAAATATTGGTCTTCTATTTTAGTGCGTAAATTCACAGAGAAACATGAATGGATAACAACAGAAAATGGTATTGGAACAGTGGGAATCAGCAATTTTGCACAGGTATTGGATTGTCTTGAAATAGTTAAAATAGTCTGCTCTCACCTAAATTGGGTTGTCTCTGTCTTTTAAAATTGGTTTATTCTGCCCTTAGTATTTAGGGCCCTTTACAGGCCCTTAGAGAAACATCAATCATAAGTGAAAAAGTGAAAAACATAATCTGGTTAGGGGAGTATGTAGTGTTAGACATATTGAAAGGTTAACATTTAAAACTGAAGGTAGGAAACAAACCTTATTCAAGAAAGAAATGTGTTTGTTTCATATTGGGGCAGTTAAGGAAAGCAGCAGCAAAAGGGTAGAGTGTTGAGAGTGTTTTGTGGATACAGTGATACACACATGACCAGGGGAGATGAAGAGGGAACAACCTAGATTGACACAGATTACGCAGAGGGAAACCTTTTATTTAGCCTATCTACTTTTCTGTTAACTCCCCTATTCCCACTGATCCCATATTTGAATATTGTGTAAAAGAAAATGTAAGTCAAATGGCAGCACCAGTTAATAATTTTAAACTGGATCTCTGGGAGGTGAGGCACTAAGGGGAAAGAGGATGATAACTGATGGAAATATAAAATAGTTTTATCGAAATGTTGGAATATCAGGTATTGAAAGTCAATGACACCTATATCTTCATTGGTATATCTGTGTACCTACTGAAGCCCAGTACATGGTGCTTGTGAAATATTGTGTAGTGTCCATACCTCCTGGAATTTATCTATGAGTATAATTACCTACATGGGAAATGACATACAGAACATTACAAGATGGATAACCTGATGGAGAGATAATTTCTTATTGGAGTCAAGGTCTTCAAGGTGTGTAAGGCATGTGACTATGAGTTGAAGAATTAATGGGTAAGATTTAAGCGAATGCTGAGGGAGAAATGGCTGCAGAAGTGAAAAAATGCAAAGTAAGATTCTTCTCAGAGGAGATAGTAATCTTTTGGAGGACATACGGTTTGTAACCAGTCACTACGGCTTGTGGGAAGTCCAGCTAGTGGCCTGTTTCCTTGCAGGTCCTGAGCCAAGAATAGTTTTGTGTTTTAAAGGGTTGTAAGAAAAAAACACAAAAAATGTGGCCCATCAAATGTAAAATTTGTATTACTATCTGAAATTACAGGGGATTTGGTCTTTGGCTTGCTCCTATTAATTTTATTTCTTAGAGTTTTTTGTTTTTTGTTTTTAGGAAGCGTTGGGAGATGTTGTTTACTGTAGTCTGCCTCAAATTGGGACAAAACTGAACAAGCAAGGTGAGTATTTTTCTTACCTTGTTTTGTCATCATTCATGCCATGAATTTTCGTTAGCTAACCTTTACCTTGAATAATAACTTGTGTGTGTGTGTGTGTGTGTGGGAGAGAGAGAGAGAGAGAGAGAGAGAGAGAGAGAGAGAGAGAGAGAGAGAGAGAGAACGAACTTGAATAACTTTTATGCACCCAGGATCAGTTAGAGTGCTTTTCACTCAAGTAACAGAAAACTTAAAAGAGCAAGGAAGGGAGAGGGAGAGAAATATCAATTGGTTGCCTCCCACACACACCTCCACTGACAGGGGATCAAGCATGCAACCTGGCATGTGCCCTGACTGGGAGTTGAACTGGAAACACTTTGGTTCACGGGATGATGCTCAACCAACAAAGCCACAGTGACCAGGGCTAGGGATTTATACTAGTACAAATAGTCTGGACATAGGTGAAGAGAGGATTGGTTGAGTGGCTCAGTGAAGGACATGACCTCTTTTCGTACTTTTTCTGTCTCAGTGTGTCACCGTTCACAACATGGCAGCAAAATCTTAGACACTGTCACATTCTCAAGTGACAATGTTCAAAAGCAGGAAGAGACAGACAGGCTTTCATTTTTATTCTCTTACATCTCATTAGCCAGATATGGGTTATATTTGCCACCCCTAGTTGTAAGGATGATGGCAAAGAGAATGAGCATTTTCAGACATTATAATGGAAGGTAGGAAGAAGTAGAGGGAAATGGGTATTAGCCTCTTTGCTCTCCACATAGTTATATTGAGGCCTATTAAGTTTAAAAAGTAAAATCTGCTTTTCTTTGAGGTAGTAAAGCATATAAGCTAAAAGGAGTCAGAACCTGATTTTCAAGCTTGGTCTGACAACATATTAACTGATTTTGAGGAACAAACAATCTAAGTGTCATCTATCAGTTAGGATAATAATAGTATCTACTTCATAGAGTTATAAGGATTAAATGAAATTTAGCATTAATGTAAGTATCTTTGACAATATTGGCCATCTCTTTTTCTGCTTAAACTTTCCCCATCATTTATCTTGTTTGGTATTTTTCTGCTTCCTGTCTCTCAACATCCTGGTTGGTCACATCCCTCTTTTTGAAGGGCTTCCTTGAAACTATTTCTGATGTCATAATAACCCCCCCCCCCCCCCCGTGTGATTAGTAATCTTTTTTTCTATACATCAACACACAGTTTCTCAAGTTCTTTTATTTTCTGTGTACCCACTCTGCTACTCAAGCAGACCATAAGTTTCAGAACATCTCTTTATAATGAGTATCATGAGACTTTTTGTGCATTAAAAAATTCTAATATAAATATGTTGGTAATATACTTAACTTAAAAATGTCTTTTTAAAACTTCCTACAAAATGTATTTTTAAATTGATACATATGTATTTCATACATCCTAATAAAAGAGTAATATGCAAATTAGGCATCACTCTGTGACAAATATGGCCGCCCCCATGGCCACAAGAGGGCGGTGCCCAGTCCGGCTCAGCCCCACCACTGAAGTGGTCAGGCCTGTTAGCCAGGCAGGTGACGGGGGAGGCGGGGGGCCGGAGGGGTGGAACAGGTGATCATTGGGGGCAGGGGCAAGGCCAGAGATTGCAGGTACCTGGGCTCCGTAGAACCAGCAATTGGAGGGGCAGGGGCGGAGCCTGTGATCATAGGGGTCTGGTCACTGGTGGAGCCGGCAAAGCAGGGGTCTGGGGGTCCCCTGCCCAGGCCTGCATCCTTGGCCAGAGGTTACAGGCCTGGGTAGGGGTGGAGCTGGTGATTTGAGTGAATTACAGAGGAAACACCTTTTCTTACCACTCATTGGCTAAGCTGCCTGTATGCCACTGGTAATATTCTTAGTAACCTGGGTAATAAGAATCCAAAAAGGCATCTATGGTTTTTCCACCACACTCCTGGAGAAAAAAATGAAGGTTCACAGCTGGAGGGCTAAGAAATGTCATTTTCTGCCCTGGCTGGTTTGGCTCAGTGCATAATGCCTCAGCCTGCTGAGTGCAGGGTCTGGGTTCCATTCTGACCAAGGACATGTACCTCGGTTGCAGGTTCCTCCCTGGCTGGGGCCCAGGTCAGGGCTCATGCAGGAGGCAACCAATCAATGTGTTCCTCTCACTTTGATGTTTCTCTCTGTTTTTCCCTTCTCTTCCACGTTCTCTAAAAATCAATGGAAACATATCCTCAGGTGAGGATAAAAAAAAGAAGAAAGAAAGAAATGTCATATCCTATGAAAGACACATCTTGAAAATGCCTAAAGAAAGTTGTCATTTTATCATGGTGAAGGGACTGAAGTCCGTGTTGATGAAAATACCTTGGTGGCTGTGGTGACTGGCAGTGGCTGCAGCAGTGGGGTGATGGGGCTGGTGGCTTCCCCTGATTAGCCTGGTTGCTTCCCACAAAGGGAGGCCAGACTGCAGATTAGGCCTGCTCCCCAAGGGGATCAGGGAGCGGGCCTAAGCCATCAGTAGGACACCCCCTGAGGGCTCCCAATATGTGAGAGGGAGCAGGCTGGACTGAGGACCCCCTCGCCCCGTGCACAAATTTTGTGCACCAGGCCCCTAGTATGATATGAAAATACATAGATATTAAGTATACAATACAATGACATACTGCATGAATCTTCCCAATTGTCTGTGTTTTTTTTATCCAGTGTCATGATTTTTGATATTCATTCATGTTGCTCAGTTTTTTTTTATTGATTTCAGAGAGGAGGTTAGAGAGATAGAAACATCAGTGATGAGAGATAACCATTGATCGGCTGCCTCTTGTGCACCATCCACTAGGAATTAAGCCCTCAACATGGCATGTGACCTGACCGGGAATTGAACAGTAACCTTCTGGTTCTCAAAGGCTGTTGCTCAACCACTGAGCTACTCCAGCTGGGCAGTAGTTCAATTTTTAGTTGCTAAAGAGTGTCCCACTGTATGAAGAGACACATTTTTACCCTTTCTCCTGTTGATGGATTTTTGTGTTATTTCTAGTTGGGAGTTATGAATAAAGCTACTATAAACTGTTTTGTATAAGTCTCTTTTTGTGAATGTATGTCCTTATTTCTCTTGGGTAAGTACCTACAAGAGTAGTATTTCTGGCTCATAGTGTAGGTATATGTTTAACTTAATTAAGAAACTGCCAAGCAGTTTTCCGTGTTTGTACTATTTTTACATTCTCATCAACAATATGAGACAGTTTTCCAGAAGCTATAGATCTCATTGTGGTTTAAGCTTGAATTTCCACAGGAACATTATTGTTGAGCAACTTCGTGCTTTTTACTAATATCTTTATTTGTAAAGTCTCTAGTCAAGTCTTTTACCAATTTTTTTTTTGTGTGTGTGTGTGTTTTTTTACCATTGACTTTTAGGCATTCTTTTTGTTTATCCTCATAGGAGGATATTTTTCCATTGATTTTAGAGAGAATGGAAGGGAGGTTTGGAAGGAGAGACAGAGAAACATTGATGTGAGAAAAACAATTGATATTCTCTACTGCATGTGCCCCAATTGGGCACCTGAGACCTTTCTATGCATGAGTCAGCACTCTAACCACTGAGCAACTCTGGCCAGAGCTGAGCGTTCTTTATATATTCTAGATACAAATTCTTTATCAGATATATATTTTGTAAATATTTTGTCATAACTTGTGGTTTACCTTTTTATTTCCTTAAGCTTTTTTTTTATGAAAAGCTTTTTTTAAAAATATTATTTTTTTATTGGTTTTAGAGAGGGAGAGATAAAAACATCAAGGATAAGAGAAAATCATTTATCACCTGCCTCCTACACTCCCCTTACTGGGGAATGAGCCTGCAACTGGGCATGTGCCTGAATTGAACCATGACCTCCTGGTTCATAGGTCAACGCTCAACCACTGTGCCATGCTGGGAGTTTTCTGATTATTGCTTCTATTTCATCAGTTGTTATTGGCCTATTCACATTTTCTCATTCTTCTTGATTTCAGTTTTGGAAGACTTTTTTTAGGAATTTGTCCATGTCATCCATATTGTCCAATTTGTTGGCATATAGTTGTTCATAGTATTTTCTTACAATCCTTTGTATTTCTGTGCTGCCAGTTGTTCGCTGCTTTTGTTTCTAATTTTACTTATTTAGATCCTCTTTGTTTCTTGATGAGCCTGGCTAATGGTACATCAATCTTGTATATCTTTACAAAGAACCAGCTCTTGGTTTCATTGATCTTTTGAATTGTTTTTCTAGTCTCTATGTCATTTATTTCTGCTCTAATCTTTATTATGTTCTTCCAATTACTCTGAGCTTTTCTGGTTGTTCTCTAATTCTTTAAGCTGTATATAGTTTATTAATTTTTCTTGTTTTTTGAAGTAGGCCTATAATGCTATGAACTTCCCTCTCATGACTGCTTTTGCTATGTCCCAGAAATTTTGGGTTATTGTATGTTCGTTTTCATTTGCTTCCAGGAAGTTTTTAATTTCTTTCTTGATCTCACTGGTATTCCATTCATTGTTTAATAAATGTTATTTAGCCTCCATGTACTTGAATGTTTTTGAGTATTTTTACTGGAATTGATTTCTAATATCATTATCTGAGAATATGCTTGATATGATTTCAATCTTCTTGAATTTGTAGAGACTTGTTTTGCGTCCTAACATGTGATCTATTTTTGAGAATGTGCATGACCCATGTGCACTTGAGTAGAATGTGTATTCTGCAGCTTTGGGGTGAAGTATTCTATAAATGTCAATTAAATCCATCTGATCCAGTGTGTCCTTTATTTAAAGTTACTATTTCCTTGTTAATTTTTTTGTCTGGATAACCTATCTATCCAGTAAAGTCAGTGGGATGTGAAAGACCCCTACACTGACTGTATTGCTGTTGATCTCTCCCTTAAAGTCTTCCAGAAGTTTTTTTATGTATTTAAACGCTCCTATATTTGGTGCATATATGTTTACCAGGGTTATATCTTCTTGTTGGATCGATACCTTTAGTTTTAAGTAGTGACCTTTATAGGTTTGTGTAATGCCCTGCTGGTTTCCATTTGCATGGAAAATTTCCATCCCTTCATCCTCATCCTGAGTCTTGTTTTGAGGTCGGTCTCTTGTAGACAGAATATAATTGGATCATGTTTTTGTATCCATTCAGCAATCCTATGTCTTTTGATTGGAGCATTTAATCCATTTACATTTAAGGTTATTACTGACTAGAAGCCTGGTGCACAGATTCATGCACATTGAAAAGAAATTAATTAAAAGGTACCCGGCGGGGTGGGACTCAGTGAGATGGGCCAGACACACCCTGGAGCCAATCTCCTGCAGTCCTTCCCCAGCTAGTGACACCTGGGGTGGCGCTGGGGCTTGAAGGACGTCTTCAGAGTGAGTGGGGTCCTTTGGCCTGGCCTGCAGGGATCAGGCCAAAACTGGCAGTCCAACATCCCCTAAGGGATCCCAGAGTGCGAGAGGGCACTCTGCAAAATTGCTGTTGCTCATTGAGCATCTACTCCCTTGTGGTCCGTGCATGTCATAGCTACCAGTTGGAGCTCCTTCTCCCTGGTGGTCATTGTGCATCATAGCTACCGGTCAGATGGTTGTTTTAGCTTTTAATTATTTATGCCTATGTTTCACTGTCTCTTTATTCTTTTCTTTTTCTTTTTTTTTTTTTCTTTATTCTTTTCATTATAGCAGTCCCTTTAGCATCTCATGCAGTGCTGGTTTGGTGGTAATAAACGCCTTTTGCCTTCTTTTGTCTGGGAAGCTTTTTGTTTCACCATCTATTTTTTTAAAAATATATTTTATTGATTTCAGAGAGGAAGGAAGAAGGAGGGAGAGATAGAAACACCCATGATGAGAGAGAATCATGGATCAGCTGCCTCCACTGGGGATCGAGCCCACAATCCGGGCATGTGCCCTTGACCAGAATCAAACCTGGGATCTTTCAGTTCATAGGCCGACGCTCTATCCACTAAGCCAAACTGGCTAGGGCATCACCATCTGTTTTGAATAATAGCCTTGCTGGATATAGTAACCTTGGTTTCAAATCCTTGCTTTTCATTATCTTGAATACTTCATGCCATTCCCTTCTGGCCTGTAGTTTCTGATGAGAAAACATTTGACAGCCTTATGGTTGCTTTTCTCTTGCTGCCTTTCAGATTCTTTGTCTTTAATTTTTGACATTTTAATTATGATGTGTCTGGGCATGGGCCTGTTTGGGACTCTCTGTGCCTCCTGAATTTTTATGACTTTTTCTTTCACCAAGTTAGGGAAGTTTTCTACCATTATTTCTTCAAACTCGTTCTCTATCCCTTGCCCCCTTTCTTCCCCTGCTGGCACATCTATTATGTGGATATTGTTACATATGATGTTGTCCAACAGCTCCCTTAAGCTGTCTTGTTCTTTACTTTTTGGTTCTCTGATTTTTTTTTTCTACCCTGTCTTCTAATTTACTGATCCAATCCTTAGCTTCCCCTAATCTACTATGTGTTCCTTCCATTTTTCTTTATTAGTGTTATGTCATTCTTCATGTTTTCTCATGCTATTAACACTTTGTAATCGGGCATTTTCGCGCCAAATCGCGTAGTAACGCAGGGCTTTTTTGACATTTTCTCCCCAAAATTAGACTTTCCGTAAAATATTCATATCTTTCGATCTATTTGATATTTTTTTATGAAACTTTCAGTGTTTTAGTTTAAAAAGAAGTCTCTATTTATTTACTTTGCAAAATATGTGTTATTGTATTTTTTATGTACACAAAATTACTACATTCTAGGTAAACATAAAAAAACACTCACAATCAAAATAATTTGATTGTATAAATAAAATTATTATACAAAATTAAAATATTTTTTCAAATTTTCAACAGATCTTATAAAAAAAACTATAACCTAACAGTGATTCACTGTGTGGTAGCGTTTGAAACACTTTCCTTTGTGCAGGGGTACATTACAAAACTTGCACATGTACCACGTTTCACTGCATAGTTTATGAGCGGCACACACACAACAGCGACATAAAACATTTTTATTTTTGCCGGTTCCAACTAGAGGTTCCAATGTATATTTCCTCATGTCCACTGACAGTCTCCCTGGTGGATCCGATTTTACTTTTTTCCCGCAAAAAATGTGTTAAGCATCTTTGCCATCATTATTCTCAACTCTATGTCTGATAAATTTCTTATCTCCATTTCATTTAGCTCTTCTTCTGGAGAATTCTCTTGTTCTTTCATTTGGGGTTTTGTTTTGTTTTTTTATCTCCCTATTTTGGCTGCCTGTACGGGTTTGTGACTATGTATTAGGTAGATCTGTTATGTCTCCCAATCTTCAGTGCAGGACAGCCTATAATGCTGTTTCTGACTAATTTGATTAGGCAAAGACTCAAAGCCTCCAGAGACCCACCTTTGTCTGCAGACTGACTGTACAGTCAAGATGTTCTTTTTTTTTTTTTTTTTTTAATATATTTTATTGATTTTTTACAGAGAGGAAGGGAGAGGGATAGAGAGTTAGAAACATCAATGAGAGAGAAACATCGATCAGCTGCCTTCTGCACACTCCTTACTGGGGATGTGCCCGCAACCAAGGTACATGCTCTTGACTGGAATCAAACCCGGGACCCTTGAGTCTGCAGGTTGACACTCTATCCACTGAGCCAAACCAGTCAGGGCAAGATGTTCTTTTTAAACAAAAGATAAACACATTAATCTCCTTTTAAGCACCATTTTAGCTATCCTATGTAATAATCCTGTATAATAAAGGGCTAATATGCAAATTGTCCCCTCAGGAGTTCAACTGACCAGTTCAACCACTTGCTGTGATGTGCACTGACCACCAGGGGGCTGTGCAGAAGTAAGGAAGGCTTCAGTCAGCACCCAGAAGGCCCCAATTGGCCCTGATCGCTGGCCAGGCCTAAGGACCCTACCTGTGCAAGAATTTTGTGCACCGGGCCTCTAGTATCCCAAATATTTTGGTATATTGTATTCTCATCATTCACTTCAGACCACTGGATATTGTCTTATAGTTGAGTAAGGTTCTATTAATTTTTCAGCCTTTTAAAAAAATGTATTTTTATTGATTTCAGAGAGGAAGGTAGAGGGAGAGACTGAAACATCAATGATAAGAATCATTAATTGGCTGCCTCTTGCACACCCCTACTGGAGATTAACCTTGCAACCTGGGCATATGCCTTTCATAGGAATGAAACCTGGGACCCTTCAGTCTACAGGCCTGACGTATTATCCACTGAGCCAAACCAGCTAGAGCCAGCCTTTTTTTTTTTTTTTTAACCGTTCTTTAGATTGGTTAATTTCAGATTATCATTCTTCATGTTCACTGATCCTTTGTTTTACTATATCCAATCTGCTGTTTATACCATTCAGGGAATATTTTGTTTTACGTAGTTTACTTTTAGTTCTAAAAAGTCCATTTTAAAATTTATATTTATTTACAAGTATTCCTCCATATGTTCACTTATTATGATCTTTTTAAAAAAGTCTTTTAATATGCTTATAATAGCTATTTTAAGGTTCTCTGGTAATTCTATCACATGGGTCTGTAGGTTGTTTGGGGATCTTTCTGCTGACTACTTTTTCTCTTTTCCATCCTCCTTTCTTTCTAGGAAATCCTCATTTTCCAGCCACCTTGGCAGCCCCATACTTCATCCTTTGACTCTTCAAAGAAATGACTGGTTTTCTACTTGTGTTCTGATTACACTGTGATCTTTGGATAGCATGGTGTTATCAGTGTATGCATTATATAAAAGAAGATCTCAGTTTATGTCCCTTTTTTTTTTTCTCCAAATATTAACTCTCCTTTTTGTTATTCTACAGTACCTTCACGTAATTGTTTGTTTTGGTGTATCTGTAGAAAGGTTGGTCTGAGGTACTTTACTGCTACTGGAATCTTCTGAAAAAAAAATTTTTTTTTTTCTGAGCCATAGTAAATTGAAAGAAGATTTAGTTTTAGTGAATTCAAGCACTTCTGGTATTCAGATACATCACCATTTGTTTACTCTGTCTAAAAGAAATAAGTCTGCTTTATTGAGGATATTGATACCCTTCTCATAGGTAATACAAACATGACAATCTACTATTTTATTTTCAAATAAAGATATTTGGAATTTTATCATGATTGTACTTGAAGTAACCAATTTTCTATATTGGCATTTTCAGGTCATTAACTTTTGACATTTAATATTTTCTTTCATTTTCTTAATGTAGATGAGTTTGGTGCTTTGGAAAGTGTGAAAGCTGCTAGTGAACTCTATTCTCCTCTGTCAGGAGAAGTGACTGAAATTAATACAGCTCTTGTAGAAAATCCAGGACTTGTCAACAAATCTTGTTATGAAGACGGTAAGTTGTTAATCTAGAGTTAAAAGCAAGATTTAGCGAATTGTGACTTTCTCTCTTTGCACTTTTTGGTACTAAATAGAGATGTTCTGCTTTTAATAATGAAAGCACAGATTAGCTGAATATCTAAGGTTATGTTTATTAAGGTCTTTGTTGATAAAATAAAGCATGGCCTTGTTTTACAGGGTTCTTAGTATTAAACACTTGCAAAGTATTTATTTACTTCTTCAAACATAGAGTGTCTATATTGTGATGTAGGTGATAACAGAATAATATTTACTTCATTAATTTTCAATTTTCTCACATATTCATCTTTAAGTTACCCAGTAAGGTAGGCTAGTAGCAATTTTCTCCATTTTGTAGATGAAATGAGGCCCAGAAAGGATTTATCTGTTAAAGTCACACATCCATAAACGGTAAAATTAGGATTAGGTTGTAGTTCTCTGTTGCCTGTCATCAAGCCCTTCTAACTCTACTTTCTATGTCCTTCACAGCAGTAGTTAACAGTGTTGGTGTTCCTCTTGTTAATGAAAGATATACCTAGTCTCTTGTATACTTGGATCCCTATGTAAAGTTTTCAGTGTCATTTGTTGATGCTTATTATAATCTAACAGTTCTTAATTCTTTATAGTGGAATCTATTCTAGTTATAATCTTTTTGATAATGATATGCAAGGATGTTAATTTAATTCTTAATGTTAAAACTTAAAATTCCTTGAACAAATGAGTCATTGAGGTAAGTAATACTACATTAATTTTGAGGCACTGAAGATTTTATTTTAAAACAAGTGTTGGTAAGGATGTGGAGAAATGGGAATCCTATTGCAGTGTTTGTGGGAATGCAGATTGGTGCAGCCACCATGGAAAACAGTATGGAGGTTCCTCAAGAAATTAAAAATGGAACTACCTAATGAGCCAAAAATTGCACTTCTGGGTATATAGCCGAAGAAACACAAAATATTAATTCAAAAGAATATTTGAATCCCTATGTTCATTGTACATTATTTACACAAGTGCCTATCAATAAATGAGTCGATAAAAAAAGCTGTGGTACACATATACATTACTCTACCATAAAAAAGAATGAAATCTTGTTATTTGTGACAGCATGGATGGACATAGAGGGTATTACGTTAAGTGAAATAAGTCTGGCAAAGAAACACAAATACTATTTGATTTTACTTACATGTAGAATCTAACAAATAAAATAAATGAACAAACAAATAGAAACCAACTCACAGATACAGAGAACAGACTGATGAAGAGAGGCATTTGGAGGGTAGGTGAGAAAGTCAAGAGAATAATAAGTACTAATTAGTAGTTACAAAATAGTCAACATAGGAAATCAAGTCAATCAATAATCTAATCTAATAAAAGTAATATGCTAATTGCACCACTCTGCTACATCCCAAGCCATGCCCACCAGCCAATCAGAGTGACTATATGCAAATTAACCCAACCAAGATGGCGGCCGGCAGTCACAGAGCTAGAATAAACAGGAGGCCTCATTGCCCCAGCGATGAAGGAAACTGCCTGCCTCGTCCGGCTGTGGCCTCTGCTCAAGGCAACAAAGTTTCAATTATAGATGCCACAGAGCTGGGGAAAGCAGGAGATTTCATTGCTCTGGCAATGGAGAAAGCTGCCTGCTTAGGCAGGCTGTGGCCTCCCCTCAAGGTAACAAAGTTTTAATTACCGAAAATAAATAAACTCCCGATACCTGCTTCCAGCCAGCTCCGCTGGAAGATTGGGTCACTGGGGGCTGTGGCCAGCCTGCAAACAGCCATCAGCCTCTCACCCAGGCTGGCCAGGAACCCAGCAGGACCCCCACCCTGATCCGCGACACCCTTCAGGGCAAACCAGCCAACCCCCACCCATGCACCAGGCCTCTATCCTATATAATAAAAGGGTAATATGCAATTGACCCTAATAGCAGAACCATTGGGAATGACTGGTCACTATGACACACACTGACCACCAGGGGGCAGATGCTCAATGCAGGAGCTGTCCCTGGTCAATGCACTCCCACAGGGGGAGCTCTGCTCAGCCACAAGCCAGGCTGAGGCTGCCAGTACAGCAGTGGTGGTGGGAGCCTCTCCTGCCTCCTCAGCAGCACTAAGGATGTCTGACTGCAGCTTAGGCCTGCTCCCTGCTGGCAAGTGGACATCCCCTGAGGGCTCCAGGGCTGCCAGAGGGATGTCTGACTGCCAGCTTAGGCCCGATCACCTGGGGAGCGGGCCTAAGCCAGCAGGTGGACATTCCCCGAGGGTTCCCAGACTGTGAGAGGGCACAGGCCGTGCTGAGGGACATCCCCAAGTGCATAAATTTTTGTGCACCAGGCCTCTAATCTAAACTAATAAAAGCGAAATAGTAAAATTAACCGTTTCTCCGAGACAGGGTAAGCCACGCCCACCAGCCAATCAGAGCAGCTGTATGCAAATTAGCCCAGCCAACATGGAGGCCACCACTCACGGACCTGAGTAAACGGCAGTTTCCATTGCGGCAGGAGCGAAAGTGAAGCTGTGTCCGCTCCACTTAAACTGGCTCTAGCGAAACACAGATTTGAAACAATGTAACAATCATAGAATCCTCGGGAGCTGAAGGAAAGAGCAGCCGAGGCCTCACCACTAAGTAACATTGTGTCATTATAGACGCTGCTGCGAGGTGAAGCAGAGAGGAGGGTTTGTTAGCTGGCTTAAAGGAACAGTGTATCAATTATAGGAGACAAACCTCAGAAATCTGCGTCCAGCCAGCCTTGCTGGGACGTTGGGTCAAAGGGAGCTGTGGGCAGCCTGAAAGCCCGTCACCCAGGCTGGTCAGGCATGCCAGCAGGTGGGCATCCCCCGAGGGGTCCCAGACTGTGAGAGGGCACAGGCCGGGCTGAGGGACCTCCCGAGTGCACAGAGCGGCTGCAGGGCGGGACAGCGCAGGATCCAGGACCTGTGAGTGGGGAACAGGCGGCAGGGTTGGAAGGCACCGGGAAGCGAGTAAGAGGTGGCAGGGTTGGAGGGCACCGCGAAGCGGGTAAGATGCGGCAGGGTTGGAGGGCACCGGGAAGCGGGTAAGAGGCAGCAGGGTTGGAGGGCAACGGGAAGCGGGTAAGAGGTGGCAGGGTCGGTGGCCTGCTTGGTGGGCTTCCCAGGCCCTTTGCGGGGCATCGGGGAGCGGGTAAGAGGTGGCAGGGGGTCGGTGGCCTGCTTGGCAGCTGTCCAGGCCCTTTGCGGGGCATCGGGGAGCGGGTAAGAGGTGGCAGGGGGTCGGCGGCCTG